>OU611755.1:11168262-11343262 GCA_914767535.2 Dunaliella primolecta
CTCTGCAGCCTCTGCTTGGCCAACGCACGCACTCCCTGCAAGGACCAGGGCAGATGATGCAGGACACATCATCCCCAGTTGTTCTACTCGAAAGCAACTCTGCTACAGCCTTTGCTTTGCCTGCGCACGCACTCCCTGCAAGGACCAGGGCGGATGATGAAGGACACATCATCCCCAGTTGTTCTGCTTTTAAGCATTTCTCCTGTGGCACCTGCTTTGCCTGCGCATGCACTCCCTGCAAGGACCAGGGCGGATGATGCAGGACACATCGTCCCCAGTTATTCTACTCAAAAGCAATTCTGCTACAGCCTTTGCTTGGCCTGCACATGCATTCTCTGCAATGACCAAGGAAGAATGCCCTCCCAAAGTGTGCACCCTCTGCAAGAACCGGGGCCAATCATCAGAAATGCATTGTCCTCTGTTGTTCTCCTAAACATCATACCTCCTCAGGGCAATCATTTCGAGAACAAATGGCATATTGAGGACCATCATCTTGGCATGCTCTCCACAAAAGCCCACTCAAGAGACATTTTCAGCCACAGCCACAGCAGCAGTAGCAGCTGACGTGGCCACATGTGTGTGAAAGAGGCACATCAGATATATCAAACAAACATGTCAAACATGATTTGGTTGTTCCAACATTTCAAGGAAATTCACACCTACGAGCAGGCAGCAGGAGGGGCTGTGGTTTTGCTTGGCCGGTAAAATTTTGCTTGCATCCATTGCCAGACAGCTGGAGGGGCTGAGGTCCTGCTCGCCAGGTGAGATTTTGCTTAAGATCCTTTCAGGTTTTGCTTGCCAGGTGAGGACGTGTGCTTAAGATCCGTCGAGGTTCTGCTCGCCAGGTGAGGATGTTTTACCTAAGCTTCCTTGAGGTCCTGCTCGCCAGGTGAGGATCTTTGTTTAAGATTCCTTGAGGTTTTGCTTGCCAGTTGAGAATTTGCTTGCACCCGCTACCCACAGCTTGAGGGGCTGAGGCTTTGCTTGCCAGGTTTCTTCCCGATAGGGAGGCAGACACAGCCTTGATGAAATCGAGCATGCATCATCCATTCACTCTTTTAGCCCCTTCCCTCCTTTCCCACCTTGCTTGCCTTCACATGTTGCTTCAGGGAACAAGGGCCATCTTGCTTGCCTTCATTCCACTTGCTTGCCCTCATCCCACCTTGCTTGCCTTCAGGTTTTGCTACAGGGAGGAAGGAACATCTTGCTTGCCTTCATCCCACCCGCTTGTCCCCATCCCACCTTGCTTGCCTTAACAAGTTGCTCCTGGGATCAAGGGCCACCTTGCTTGCCTTCATCCCTCCTTGCTTGCCCCTATCCCACCTTGCTCGCCTTCACACGTTTTTGCTCCTGGGATCAAGGGCCATTCTGCTTGCCTTCATCCCACCTGCTTGCCCCTATCCCACCTTGCTTGCCTTCACACGTTGTTGCTCCTGGGATCAAGGGCCACCTTGCTTGCCTTCATCCCACCTGCTTGCCCCTATCCCACCTTGCTTGCCTTCACACGTTTTTGCTCCTGGGATCAAGGGCCACCTTGCTTGCCTTCATCCCACCTGCTTGCCTTCATCCCACCTGCTTGCCCCTATCCCACCTTGCTTGCCTTCACACGTTGTTGCTCCTGGGATCAAGGGCCACCTTGCTTGCCTTCATCCCACCTTGCTTATCCATATCCCATCTTGCTTGCCTTAACAAGTTGCTCCTGGGATCAAGGGCCGTTCACCTACACTACTTGGGGACGTCTACAACCCACAACGCGTTTTGCTGCGGGTTGGTGGACAGCATGCAGCATGCAGCAACTGAGTTCCGTGCAGTGTAGGACCAAAGGATGTTTACCTAAACCACTTGGGGACGTCTACAACCAGTGACACATGCTGCTGGTTGGACAGTACGCAGCATGGAGCAACTTAGTTCCGTGTAGTGTAGGAGCACTTTGTTCCATGTAGTGTAGGAGCACTCAGTTCTGTGTAGTGTAGGACCAAGGGGTGTTTACCTAAACCACTTGGACGTCTACAACCAGTAACACATTCTGCTGCTGGTTGGTGGACAGTACGCAGCACGGAGCAATTTAATCCCGTGTAGGAGCACTCACTCTTTTCATGGGCATAGGGACTCAGCGAGGGGGGGCACTGCAGGGAGGTTGAAGCACTCAGACGCCCGTCCAAATGCCCTATGAAGTGGGTGCCGTTGTGAGGCAGCTTGGCGGCATTGCCACCAAATCCTGCTGCTCTGGATCGGCTAGAATCCTGCATGTGAGTATGTACGTGTGTGTGTTGTAAATGTGTGTGTGTGCGTGCGCACGAGCTGATGTGCAGAGGCGCTTGCAGATTGTGGCTCATCTCACTACATGTGGACTGTAGAAAGACGAGGAAACAGCACCTCCCCCACAAACGGCACACAGGAGCAGGGTCATCAGCACTGTGGTTGTCAGCAGTAACAAAGCACTGTGGTCCTTTAAGGTTATGCCTGCAAAGCATGAGACGTGCACTCCAGCAAGAAAGCACAACAACAAGGGCAGCTTATGCCTGCAAAGCATGACACGTGCACCGCAGCAAGAAGTCACAACAACAAGGGCAGCTTATGCCTGCAAAGCATGAGACGTGCACCACAGCAAGAAGTCACAACAACAAGGGCAGCTTATGCCTGCAAAGCATGACACGTGCACCACAGCAAGAAGTCACAACAACAAGGGCAGCTTATGCCTGCAAAGCATGAGACGTGCACCACAGCAAGAAGTCACAACAACAAGGGCAGCTTATGCCTGCAAAGCATGAGACGTGCACCACAGCAAGAAGTCACAACAACAAGGGCAGCTTATGCCTGCAAAGCATGAGACGTGCACCGCAGCAAGAAGTCACAACAACAAGGGCAGCTTATGCCTGCAGGGCATGAGACGTGCACCACAGCAAGGAAGGCACGGCAAGAGGGGAAAAGCAAGAAACCACAAGAAAAGGGCAGCTTATGCCTGCAGGGCATGAGACGTGCACCACAGCAAGGAGGGCACGGCAAGAAGGGCAAAGCAAGAAACCACAACACAAGGGCAGCTTATGCCTGCAGGGCATGAGACGTGCACCATAGCAAAGAGGGCACGGCAAGAAGGGCAAAGCAAGAAACCACAACATAAAGGGAAGCTAATGCCTGCAGGGCATAAGACGTGGCATACAGCAAGAAGGGCACGGCAAGAAGAGCAAAGCAAGAAGTCACCGCAAAAATGGTTGATTTTGCCTGCAGGCCATGAGACGTGCACCACAGCAAGAATGGTTGACTGTGCCTGCAGAGCGTGAAATGCACACCACAGCAAAAAATGCAACCTTTTGCACCCAACAGCACAGAACATCAAGCACCTCAATTCTGCAGAAACAACTCTGGGGAAAGTGCCGGGAGCAATGTGAGCGCCAGGGAGGCAAGTAGAGAAGAGTCTCGAGGACCAGCATACCTGAGGGCATTCCTGAAGGCCAGCGTAGCTGAGGGCTTACATGAGGGCATACCTGAAAACTTATCTGAGGGCAAACCTGAGGGCATACCTTGGGGCTTGCCTGAAAACATACACGAGGGCATACCTGAGAACATACCGAGCGCATATATTAGGGCATAGCTGAGAGCCAGCATACCTGGAGCAACGTGGGTGCCAATGAGGCTGGCAAGGAGGAGGAATAAGGAAGAGGTAGCGGTTGTGCATAGGAGGGCTCCATGCGGTGCTTGTCACCGTTTTTAAGGAGTGACGTCTCCACACCGCCGCCAGCGCCGGCACTGCTGCTGCTCCTCAGCTCATAGCCCTGTGTGCCCTCCTGCTGCTGCGTGAGAGTGTGGCATGGGGATCGCGGAGGAAGCACGTGTGCGTTGGAGGAAGGCAGTGCGTGTGTGTTATGTAAGCCTGGGGTGGCGTGGGCAGGGGGCTCGCTGGTGCTGAGGGGAAGGGGAGCAAGGGGCGCGCAGGTGGCAGGATTCATTTCTAGAGAGGGGTGGGTTGGACCAGCAGCAACTGGGTGTTGTTCGGGGGCGTGCGTCGGAGAGGGGCGGCCAAGGTGGTGGGCGGAGAGAGAGGCGAAGGCTGTGGGATATGGTGGTTGAGCGGTACCACTTCCCCCTGAACTGGGGCAGTAGAGCAGTGGGGAGGGGGGACCTTGGGGTGCAGGCAAAGAAGCAGAAGGCTGGCAACAAATCCGGGCTTCAGAGGATGCCAAAGCAGGCGCGTACAGGGAGCTCGTTAGACCTTCTCCTTGCTGCTGCTGGCGGCTGTTGGTTTTGCCACTCTGCCAGCTTGCATGCTGCTGATGGTGGCCACCTGCAGTGCCAAGAGAAGCAAGTGTGTCAGTGCATTTCCTTGGGCTTGAGGACAAAAGGATGATAAGACCACAGCCTGGCCATGCAGGTCCCACCAGTCGAGGATGATTTTGCCAGGGCCAGGGTGCGCGCAATTCAGGAAAGTGATTGGGCTGTGCACAGAAAAACCTCATTGCTCTTTGCAACCAAGTGCCTTGCTTTTACATGAACGCGCGCGCGCACGCACACGCGCACACACGCACACACACACATACACAAAGGTGACCTGCTATCCACTCAGGATGGGTGCCTATCACCAAGCAGCCAAGCAGCACCCAGGAGCGGATCTGAGTACGAGGAAGGATCATACACACACAGAGAGGTGGCCATCTATCCACTCAGGATGGGTGCCTATCACCAGCAGCCAAGCAGCACCCAGGAGCGGATCAGAGTACGAGGAAGGATCATACACACATAGAGAGGTGGCCATCTATCCACTCAGGACGGGTGCCTATCACCAAGCAGCAAGCAGCACCCAGGAGCGGATCTGAGTACAAGAAAGGATCATACACACACAGAGAGAAGTAGCCTGCTATCCACTCAGGACGGGTGTGCTGCAGTGCTGCCGATACCAGAGCCAAGCAGCACCCAGGGGCGGAGCTGAGCACAAGGAAGGAACATGCAGCATGCCACAGCTACCCCACCGCAAAGCCCTCTCTTACCCGTGTCAATATGTCCATGCAAACGGCAGCACTGCAGCGCACCCACCTGACAGCGACTGCATGCCTCCTCCCTGCTTGCCGATAACTCCCACAATAGTGCCATTCCCGGCAGAGACTGGCATGGGCTTTTGCAGCTGGCAGTACCAACAATGCACCCACCTGTCGATGACTGCATGCCCTCCCGCTGCTTGCCGTTGACTCCCACAATGGTGCCATCGCTGGCAGAGACCGGCACAGGCTTGCAGCTCGCGTGCCCCGCCAGCTGCGGATCCTCCGCTTTCCGGGCAGCTGCCACTGAAACTGCGACCGCTGCAGCCTGCGCGGCAGCAGCTGCTGAGGCAGCTGCTTGGCCGGGTAGCTGCGGGCGCTTCTGTAAGCTGCCATAGCACAGAGCCTGGGAGGGGAAGCGGCATGAAGGGCAGGGCTTCAGAAGCTGTATGCACCACCATGCAGGCAAGCACACAGCATGAAAGGGGTAGGACAGATGGCAGGCTGCACAGCTGCGAAATCAGGATTGCGCGGGATCAAGGGTTGCCTGCTGTTGTCTCAGGCAGGCAGCACGTGCGTCTCCCCTTGGCAGAGACCCTCTTGAGGTGTGCTAGGCTGGCAATCTGCCCAGGACACCCAGGGAAAGACCAAAAGCCTTGTAACTGGTGGGACTGGGCAGGTAGAAAGAGTGGGGCTGGGAAGGTAATAAGAGTGGGACTGGGCAGGTAGTACGAGTGGGGCTGTGGCCGCATGATAGACTGCGCATCTCCAAACACGCGATGCAATCATGGGTGCTGCCATGGGTAACCCCCTTACTCTCCTCAGAATCAACTACCTAAGCAATCACGTCAGGCGCTCCCATGCTGGGTTCTCCAACGCAAGCCACACAGACATGTCCCACAGAAACACATTGGCAGGGCTGATAGCTGGAGCAAGGGCATATGCACTGAAGTTTCCCTTTTTGCCCACTGATTGACCCTTAGAAGCAGTCACAAATGGAAAGCATGGTTCCATGTGTGTTGCACTCCTTGTCGTTGTGCATGCACGCTGCATGCATGGCGAGTGCAAGTGCACGCCACAAATTGTGCACGCACGCTGCATGCATGGCGAGTGCAAGTGCACCCTGCAAATTGTGCATGCATGCTGCATGCATGGCGAGTGCAAGTGCACCCTGCAAATTGTGCATGCACGCTGCATGCATGGCGAGTGCAAGTGCACGCCACAAATTGTGCACGCACGCTGCATGCATGGCGAGTGCAAGTGCACGCCACAAATTGTGCACGCACGCTACATGCATGGCGAGATCAAGTACCAACGCCTTGCCATTGCCTTTGCAGGCACACACAAGGTCACGTCAAATATCCATGCTGAGCAGTATCTATTTGAAACCGAAACAGTTGCCAATCCCGTGGGCGCGTGCACCCACCTGGGGAGGCGCTGCCAAGGAGGGGGTTGGCACACCGGCAGCCACAGCGACAGCGGACGAGTTCTGGGGCTTGGATGCCGGGTCTTGCAAGGCGTGCCCTGCTGCCCTCTTGGTTTGCTGCTTCACCACTTCCTGCACAAACCACATGCATGTTGTCCTGCCATGAGTGGTGCCATGGGTCGTGCACGGTGCCATGAACCATTATTTCACACCACACAAGCATGTCGGCACTATCAAAGCCGACAGGGTTGAAGTGTTCGTGATGTGTTTTGTCTCTTGCACATTATACCTGAGAATGATGATGTGAGTAGAGCCAGTGAACAAGCGTGTCATCATGCCATGAGTAGAGCCAGTAAGCAAGCAGGCAGTCACGCCACGAGTAGTGCCACAGTAGTCGTGTGTAGCGCCATGAGTCCAACATATATTGTGAGCATATTGTGAGGCCGTGGGTAGTGCCACGAGTTGTGTGTAGCTGTGTGTAGCCATAAGTTCTGTGAATTCTGCGAGCATCGGGCTTTTTGTCAGATGCCTGCTCCCGGTTGCAATGTGAAGTGCAGCGAAAGGGAGTGTTTGAGACGTGCAGGGAGTCGTCCAGGGAAAGAAACATACTTGTGGAATTGAGCGAGCAGGGGCTTCAACAGACTTTCAATTCGAAGTGCACACGGCTGAGGTAGTAGTTTTCATTGCTCAGACTTGGAACTTCCCAGCACTGAGACACAGGGCAGGACGCAGAGACTCAGGCAGGGGCACAGGGAAGGAAGAGCTGTGCCTGAAGTGCTTGAGCATGTGCATGCTCAGGGGCACAGGGCAGGACACTGAGACTCAGGCAGGGGCATAAAAAGGGCGGGCATTAAGGCGTTGGAAGCTGCCTGCAAGTTCGAGCGAATGCAGGTAAAGGGGCACAATGCAGGACACTGTAACTCAGGCAGGGGCATAAAAAGGGCGGGCATGAAGGCGTTGGAAGCTGCCTGCGAGTTCGAGCGAATGCAGGTGCAGGGGCACAAGGCAGGACACTGAGACTCAGGCAGGAGCACAGGGCGGGCATTAAGGCGTTGGAAGCTGCCTGCAAGTTCGAGCGAATGCAGGTAAAGGGGCACAATGCAGGACACTGTAACTCAGGCAGGGGCATAAAAAGGGCGGGCATGAAGGCGTTGGAAGCTGCCTGCGAGTTCGAGCGAATGCAGGTGCAGGGGCACAAGGCAGGACACTGAGACTCAGGCAGGAGCACAGGGCGGGCATTAAGGCGTTGGAAGCTGCCTGCAAGTTCGAGCGAATGCAGGTAAAGGGGCACAATGCAGGACACTGTAACTCAGGCAGGGGCATAAAAAGGGCGGGCATGAAGGCGTTGGAAGCTGCCTGCGAGTTCGAGCGAATGCAGGTGCAGGGGCACAAGGCAGGACACTGAGACTCAGGCAGGAGCACAGGGCGGGCATTAAGGCGTTGGAAGCTGCCTGCAAGTTCGAGCGAATGCAGGTAAAGGGGCACAATGCAGGACACTGTAACTCAGGCAGGGGCATAAAAAGGGCGGGCATGAAGGCGTTGGAAGCTGCCTGCGAGTTTGAGCGAATGCAGGTGCAGGGGCACAAGGCAGGACACTGAGACTCAGGCAGGAGCACAGGGCGGGCATTAAGGCGTTGGAAGCTGCCTGCGAGTTTGAGCGAATGCAGGTGCAGGGGCACAAGGCAGGACACTGAGACTCAGGCAGGGGCAAAAAAAGGGCGGGCATTAAGGCGTTGGAAGCTGCCTGCGAGTTTGAGCGAATGCAAGTGCAGGGGCGCAGGGCAGGAGAAGCTGGGCAGGGAGTGCATGTGCAAGCATGCAAGCAGCTGCAGGTCCCAAGCGCATGCTGAACCACCCACATCTACCCACGCACACATCCACACCTCCATCCTGTCTTCCCCCCAACAACCACGCACACACCTGGAGGACGACGGCATTGAAGTCTGCACGATGGTGGGCAAACTGCTCTTGGTCAGCAAGGTGTGCGCGCGTGGCCTGGAGAGGCACACACACAAAAGCAAAGCAGTGAGAATGAGAGTCTCGTTGATGCGTGCTGCTGGCTGCTGCTGCTGATGATGATGATGGTGATTGTACTGCTGTCTTAGTAACGGTCGGACAGGTCAGGCATTCAACCATCGATGACTGATGACAATCGATAATCGAGGGCAGGCTTTGGCAGCCACCATCATACAAGGGCAGGCTTTGGCAGCCATCATCATACAAGGGCAGGCTCTGACAGCCATCATCATACAAGGGCAGGCTCTGACAGCCATCATCATACAAGGGCAGGCTCTGACAGCCATCATCATACAAGGGCAGGCTGGCTTGTAGTTAATGCATTGATCCAAATATGTTGCTCTTTGGGCTTCATTGTAAGAATGCCCAAGCCAGATCACGCACTGTGAGGCCGTGAAGCTCAGGGGCTCACATGCAAGCATGCTCACGCCGGATTGCGCAGCATGACAGGCCAGCTGGAACCAGGAACCCTTTTAAAGCATTTGGGCGATACACTTTGTGCTCATTTTGCTGCATGCTCTGTGCCACTGTGCAAACACATTTTGCTGATACGCTTTGTGCTCATTTGCTGCATGTGCAGTGCCACTGTGCAGACACAATTTGCTGATGCGCCTTGTGCTCATTTTGCTGATGGCTTTGTGCTCATTTTGCTGCATGCTCTGTGCCACTGTGCAAACGCAATTTGCTGATATACTTTGTGCCCATTTTGCCCAATGCGCAGTGCCATTATGCAAACGGGCACGCAAGCTTAAGAAGCATTCCACAGAGAGGCCTCTCTTGATGAGGAGCCATTTCATAGCTTTGCCACAGCAGGATGACACAGCTCCAAAAGCAAGGCACATGGGCTTGGAAGTCACGAGTGTGCTCCTCCCTGTCCAAGTGCTCATTCCAATTCCAAAGCTTTGCTACAATTGGAACACTCACAAACAAAGCCACGTGGGCTTGGAAGTCGCGCGCATGCTCCTCCCTGTCCAAGTATGGTGCTCCAGGGAATACGATGTAGTGGCAAAATAATAGGAGCTGGTCAAGAGAACGGCCCTGCACAGATCATCATATTTAGGTACGGGAGTGTCCCTCATGAGCATGGACACATAAGTGAGTGTGGACGGCGTGAGCATGGACAGATTATATGAGTGCGTACAGATTGTCAGCAGAGGCACAACAAATAATCATCAGCAGTGGCCCTTGTGAGCGTGGACATGTAGGCAAAGATGGTCTTGTTTGAATACAGGCATTTTTTTGTGCTTTAGCTAAGCTGCGCTTGTAGGCAGGTACAGCAATGTAACATGCTCCTTTTCCAGGTGAGTGTGGACACGTTTAGTAACAGGTTCAAAAAAGGCCGCACACCCAAACCCTGGTGCTCGTGCACACTAAAGAAGCCCATCTGTGTCACAGGGTTGGAGGGCCTCGCACAGCGCAAGTCACAGGATTGGAGGGGCCACATACTACAGCCCAGGTGCTTGTGCATGCAGGAATTTTATCTGGGCTACAGACTTGGAGGGGCAATGCACCACAGCCCAGGTGCTCATAGAGCCCAGGTGCTCATAGACGCAAGAATCCCATGGGTGTGTCCTTATCCAGCCACGCAACTGTGGCACGTGCCCTGCCTGCGGGCCAGACCTGTTAGGAGCTCACAAAATTGTGGGCAAATGAGCTCTAAGCTGGTCAGGACCGGCAACACACGCCACAGTGCATGAAGAAGGGGTGATGCATGCTTATTTTAGTGACTGTAACCGCATTTGCTGCAAAAAAATGTCGTCTGGGGCGTACACATTTACTGCACCTATAAAATGTAATCATTTTCACAGGTGGATCTGCACGGACAAATGTAAATGAGCACGAAGATTTCTGGAGTAGGAGAGAGAAGGATGGCCTCAGAGGGGGCATGTGTGGCTGGGACGGATGTCTTCCTTGAGGACTGCTTTCCTCACAAGATTTCCGTCAGAGAGATTTTGGACATCATTTAGTGAAAATCTAACAAAAATGGCACATATTATTTGTACAAATCATAATGCCTTCACCAGTGCTGGTTGAGGTTTGATGGGGCAGGTTTAGGTTTGAGGAGGCAGGTTGAGGTTTGAGGACAGAGCTAGGGTGCTCTGCCCCTAGGGATTTGTGTAACTCCTTGTATTTCCTCCTGAATTACAAAACAAATGCTCATTTGGGGTGCAGGACAAACCCCTGCAGCCCCAGAGAACATGAGCTTTGCAATTTGCAGGGTCTCCACACCTGTTTCAGCAGTTCTGCACGTGTGCTGGATGCAAGAGTTGCATCCAGCACGCGTGCCTGCCAAATGTTCTTAAACACATCTTTTCCTTGTTCGCTTTCCCTTAATGGCAGTGACAAATTGCACAAAAGAAAGAGACTGCGACACCGTACACACTCACTCGTCCAGCGCGCGCGGCTGCCAAAGAAGCAGTGGGTTGCAAAGGAGGTGCTCCAGGTGGGCAGGGGGCTGTGAAGTCCAGGGGCTGCTGGTATCCTGTAGCCAAGCGATGGTAGTCATTCGCCTGCACATGCAAATTGTGGTGTGTGCGTGTGTGTGTGAACTCATGTCCTTTTCAAGGAAAGGTCAGACACCCATGCGTAAGCGCATGGGGACGCTCATATCATGAGTTTAGGCTTCAGGGTTGCGCGTGTGGAAATGCAGCGAGCAAGTGCTCAGAGTTCTAGCCAAGGTCCTGCATGCTTTGTGCAGGGGCAGGTGCAGGCCCAAGTCTTCTATGGCACATTGCCTCTTGCTGGTGCTTTTAAAAACAGGTGCCACCAAGAAGTCTACAGCAAAGAGCATGAAGGACAAAGAGTGCTGCAAAAGCACTCCTGAGCAAGTGGAGCAAGGTAGTAGGGAAGAAGCACTTGTTCCAAATGATTTGTCCTGATGCCTGGAACATAGCTCCCAGCCTTAGCATGTCGCCCTCTGGCGCAGGGTCAGTTCTGGATCCGCACATAAGGAAACCTTCACACCATGGGACCAGTCAGGCGTTTTGACTGAAGGCCTATTGCTCCTGTTATCTATGACCTGCAGTGACTGCAGGATCATTCATACCTCTGGAGGCTCAGCCACCCTCCCCGTCCTGCAGCTCTGCAACAATCAGCCAGAGTACCAAGCTGCAGACCTTCCTTTGTAAGCCCTTAGTAAATCCTCTGTATGCCCACCCACCTCAAATCCTGCGTCTCCTTGATGCGGCGAGCCAGAGTATCAAACTGCAGGCCTTCCTTTGTAAGCCCTTTTTAAATCCTCGTCAAACCCACCTCTTCCTGCGTCTCCTTGATGCGGCGAGCCAGAGTACCAAGCTGCAGGCCTTCCTTCGTGAGCCCTTTGTAAATCCTCTGTATGCCCACCCACCTCAAATCCTGCGTCTCCTTGATGCGGCGAGCCAGAGTACCAAGCTGCAGGCCTTCCTTTGTGAGCCCTTTGTAAATCCTCGGCAAACCCACCTCTTCCTGCAGCTCCTTGATGCGGCGAGCCAGATGGTTCACACTGGGCAGGCGGGGGATGTTGCGCATGGACACCACACCATGCCCCAGGAAGGCTGTCTGCACGCACTTGGTCTGGTCCGGCACGGGGTGCTTGTAAGGCACGGACATGGGGACGAGGTACGCGCCCTGGGATGCATGGGTGAAAAGAGGCACAGGGTGCATGTACGGCACAGACAGGGGTACAAGGTGCGCGCCCTGGGATGCATGGGAGAGAAGAGGCACAGGGTGCATGTACGGCACAGACAGGGGCAGAAGGTGCGCGCCCTGGGATGCATGGTTGAAGGAAGCAATACAAAAAACAAGGTCACTAGCATGATTCACTAACGCAAATACAGAAGGTATGGCTGGGGCACGAGTGGGAAGCATGTCGGGTGCTCCCTAGGAGCAAAAAGAGGGCACAGCCCTTCTGCCGCTTGGGGACGTGTTTTTCATGTGAACGTGACCGACTGCACGTCTTTAAATTCCTCACGTGCACGTGCTTACGTCCTTCACCTATACTTCATGTGCTTCGCGTGCGCATGATCCTGCAGCTCGAGAACACGTTTTTTTCATGTGAGCATGACATGTGATTTTCATGTGAGCGTGACCCACCTTGGTAGAGGGCTCAGTGACAAAATCAAAGGTGATGAGCTCAAAGTCATCGTCCACAAACACGCACTTGGCGCGCGTGTCCGTGCGCAACGAGGCCCAGCCCCGCGATGACACCCCCAATTTTATGCCCTGCAGCAGCGAACGTGGAGTGAGACAGACCTAAAAGTATGCAACACAGAATGAGTTCTTGTTTGTTGCGTGTATATACACGGTCTCTGGTTTCTGTCACTTACGGGGGACCAGATAGGCTGTGTGCCCAGACGGAGCAGAGCGGCTGAAATGCCTGCAGGTCTGATAGACTCTCAACCAGATGGCCACCAGGGCCTCCAAGTAGCTCGCAGGTGCACCAAGAAGAGTATTTGATAATCCACAGTGTCGCTGGTTAAAATGCTTTAGCTAGTTACGGTTCTATTCCCAACCAGATGGCATACAAGATAAACATTGCCTTTCAACCAGATGACCACCCTGGTACCTCTTGACCAATGGCTACAGAGTATGAGAGCACCCAAGCATCAATCTCTCCCTGCATGAATACCTGAGCATACAGTTCCCAGAGCAGGAGGCCAGAGGGCGTGGGCAAAACCTCAATTGTGCCCCACAGCTGGTCTCCCTTCCACTGCACTCCAAGAACCTGCACACCCCACCAGGCACCAAGCGCACACTTGAGCCAGTTGACCTGTGCTCAGCCCAATGAATTAGGTTGGACTGGTGTGGAGGGGCGCGAAAGGAACATCACAAACTTTGAAAGGATTGAGCGTTACAGGTGCTGGAGCTTATACACACATACACTTGTTAGCACACCGACAGTTGGGTGGGGAAAAAGAAAGGTGATACAAATCACGTGGCTCATGGGGGAGTCAGGACCTTTCTTATATTGCAGCGTGAATTGTGAATCCTTTCCAAAACAAATTTTCGGTCTCTATAATAATAAAGATGGAACAGTCCTACAAATGGGATGCTGCACAGACACCAAAAGATGACAGGGCAAGATCCCAGAGCCATGCTGGGACCTGTACAAAGCACCAGAAGGCACAGACCTGGTGACTGATGTTTGGCAGGTTCATGCACTTGAAGTAGCGGGAGGCATAGTTTGGGTGGTCCAGCTCGCCAAGAGCAGTGCCCCGGGAGATGTGTTCTTGCTCAAACTTTGCCACCTCACGTTTCAGTATGTACTGCAGTGTGATGGAGAAGCGTGTTACGCTCAGTGTTTGGCGACCAGGTGAAAAGCAGTATCAATATCCATGCAGGCATGGACATCAGGGTCACGTTAGTGCACAAGCCTGGAGGGTGCTGCCAGGCCACAAGCTGAACAGACGAACAATACTAAGACTGCTGATGGCAGTCCTCTGTGTGTGTGTGTGTGTGTGTGTGTGCCTGCGCTTGCCGAGTATACTTTGGGCTTTCCTCACATGCTGACAAACTTGCTCTGCAAAACTTCCTTAGGAGCCTACAGCCCTACCTTGGGGTACACACGTTTGTTGTTATTCTTGGTGTCAGCCCGGGCAAAGATACCTGCATACATCAACAATATCATGGACGTGCCACAAGGCAAGGTGGGCACAGATAAAGGAACCTTAGCCAGTTGGTGCAGGCTTGCTTTGTTTTCTAATGACCGCCAGTTGGCAACACCCACCTCTGACAATGAGCTTCCCCTTGTTGACAGCAATGCACTTATCATAGAGCTTTTTGAGCTGCGGGAGGGGCACAGGCAAAAAGCGTCACGATACTCATACATACATAGGAAGCAAGGTTGAAACAGGCAGGGAGGTTCTTTCCTGCCCACAGGCCAATGGCCCCTCTCCAGTGCTTTAATGCACTTACTTCTGAGCGTGGCAGCTCAAAGAGCTCGGCATCCGCCCCACAAGTGAAGCAAGAGAAAAGACCGGGCATCGGGGAGGGAGGCCCCTCAACGCGTCATCCCGGCCAACCTCATATCATCCATCATGCCATCCTTAGCATATTTACAAGCATGCAAGCAGTGGCGTACATTGGGCCCTACATGTTTGATAGGTAGTGGTCTCGCCAAATAAGTTGCACGTTACAAGAATTTGGCCAATTCATCATTAATGAATGGAAACCCAACAGCTGAGTAAATATGGCACACAGCAAAAAGCAAGTTGCAACCTATGCAGCATGTGGGGAATGGATTCATAAATTACCGGTATAATTACCGTTATATTTAACTCATTTTGTGTGTTGCATCAGCGAGGCGGTGTGCAGCAAGCATGTTCTGGCTTAACTTGGGGCACAGCCCCAGCAGCCGAGTTTTAATCTAAGCATAAACAATATTTCATATCCAACGAGGTTGATCCACATAGAGTATCCTCCTCCGAGAATACCATTTGAAAAGTCCAGAAATCCGATGCACTGCTGCAACTAAAACAACTAAATAAGCAACTGATGCTGCAACAGGATCAGAAAAACTAGTGCTAAAATCTTGTCAACTGTTACTGTAGGACCTGTCACTAAACAACTAAAGTAGACTACTATAACAGGGCGCAACCGTTTCACACACGCAACATGGTTAACCTCATCATTGTACCCCGCGTGGAGAACATCAGCTGGAGTTTGTACTGGAAGGTGGGGTCAGAGGACGCATGCCAGGTTTTTGACATCGTCAGCAATATCAAATGTTGCAGCCAGGTGTTGATATTCGCCTCGAACCGTGGACGTAGGAGGCGATGACAGTGGAGACACAGTGCCTGGATCCGGTGCACCTGGCGTGTGCAGGTCCAGATCTGAGCGGCAAGGTAAATGTTACTTGGAACAGTGCGCTCAGATGCAGGGAAGACGGGGAAACATAAGAAGAGGAGAGCCTGCCACACTTGACGATCTGGAAGAATGAACACATGGGAACCAGTAACCGTGATGCCGCTTCCACTGCATCCTTCTGCTGCCCATTGATTCTTTCTTCTCCTCTTGGTGGAGGGGATACAAGGTGCCTCGGCCCTAGCATCCTCTTTTCCTTAATTAATGTGGGGAGTGTTTTCACTGCCTACGTACTTCTTCTTTTCTTTTCATATCTTAATCTTCTTCGTGACTCGGGTGCACACAGTGAAAACCTGCGTGCCTGGAGGATTTGTACACAGCATGACTCCACGACTGACATGCTCCATACCCGCATATGCCTCCACAGCAAGTGCTTGAGCAGGCAGCGAGGCTACTGGGATGGCCACCCGTTTCCACCTTGCACCGACTGGAGAACTTCAATGAACCTTGGGAGCGGCTCATCTTCAGGTCTGTGTTTTCCTATAAATTGGATGGCAGCAAAACTATCAGTACAAGGGCAAGGAGTAACACAATGATGAGGTTTTTAAGTGGAGCTGCACTAAACAGTTTTAGACACTCCCTTTTGAAAAGAAAAACTACGTAGGCAAAGGAAACTCTCCCTTTTGTTTCAGTTCTTGTATTGCAGGCAGGTGTGGCTTTTTCCCAAGATTATCTCCTGCCAGAAAAAAATGAGGAAGGAGCACGTACCTCTCAAGCCTTATGAGATACACCTTTTTCCATATGACATGCAATCCAGGAGACTTTCCATGTGTCATTCACTGTGACTTATTTATCTGAAATTTAAGGCTTTTAGGTCCTGGTCTCAGGGAACCAGGGTTACAATGCGCTGCAACAAGTGTGTCGGCGAGGGATTTGCAAAGAAATCAAACCTGTTTGGCTGACACTTTGTAGGGTTGCGCAGGAATCCAGGAATGCCAGTGAGTTTGGATCTAGTGCTTCATTGAGTTTGGATCCATTGCTCCAGTGCACCAGCATTGCACACAGAGCTGCCTGCTTCCAACCCCCAACCTCGACATCCTTGTATCAAACGAAAGCATCAAGGTGGCAGTCAAGAAACGGCCTTTGCTGCTGTCACTCCTCATGCACAGGGGCCGGGAGATCAAGGACAATCAAGATTTGCCGGCTGCTGGGGTGAAAGAGGGAGACAGGGTGGTTGTAGTCCGTAGAGCCCTGTGTGCAGACGGTGAGTCGTGCTTGGTGCCAACACCAAAGATCACAAGGCTGTTTTTCTTGACATCAATCTGGTAATGTGTTTTTTCATGCCTCATTGTTATTTGTGTCACAATTGCACAAAGCATTAAAACAAAATAAAATAAGCCTGTGCACCAGAAGGGTTCCAGGTTGATCTGCTTTTGCCATTTGTGGCTGACGTTTGAGGTTTGGTTTTAGTCAATTCTTGAGTTTTGGCTGCAGCTACAAAATCATCTCATGATGCCTGGCTGGCAAGGGTCGGTGACAATCAGGCTTTACACTGTAGCAAAATGCATGGCAAAGCAGATGCTGCAGAGATAGCTGCGTGTTCATTCTCTTGTATTTTTATGGTGTCTCCTTCTCCTTGATTGATGTAGGGAGAGTTTCCTCTGCCTACGTAGTTTTCCTTTCCTGTATCTTTATGGTACTTTCAGGCATCACTAAGGAGATTCGGGGGCAAATAAGGCACATCATTTTTCTATCCGGGCAAATGGCAGACCATTTAGTACGACTCATTGATCACAACAACTATCTGCTTCGGCATGGTCTAAAAACATTTGCACATGCAAAGGTTGTATACAATGTCCAAACAAGTGGATGCAAGAGTGTAAGAACCAAGCATGCCGGAAATGCCACAGGTTGGGAAACAAGCAGAGGGGGTCAACTGGCCTGTACGGCCGGATGTGTTCTTTCTGGTGTTCCTTTCTCAATTCTTACTACGCCAACCGTTGTTTTTTCAAAGCAAAGCTTTGGCAAAGAATGATAAATATCAGAGGACCCCAGATCGCTTTCTTGGCCTAAGATCCTGCATATTATAATAAGTGGATGTAGGAGGTCAAAAGCACACCTTTTGGCTCCCCTTGTGCTGGATTTGCTCTAAAAGAAGTGGCTGAAGTTTGTGTTTGACCAACTGCTGGGTCTTTTCGTTCCGTTTTTTTTGCTATGGCATCCTTCTAATACAAGGACTCTAAACCACCAAAAATCACCCAGTATGGTGCAGGGAAAATTTGGTGGTGAAAAGTAGGGTTCTTGCCATGGTAAATTGAGCACATTCCTTGTAACGAGCACCTTTTAAGCTAAAGTGCTACAGGAAGCCGGTTCACCTGTGGTTATTGACGCTGATGAGCGGAAGGGTTCCACCTCAATTGAGCCTGAATGACGGATCAACATGTCTCATCAGACTTCACGAACCACTAATTTCACAGTCCAAAGAATCCTCTTCGCCCCTGCCTTATTTAGAAGAAGACGCAGTGCCCACTCGTTACGACTGCAAGCAGAAGCATACCAGAAATCGCAATCCCTGTGACAGCTGCTTGGCATTCGGGTTGGTTGAGAAATCTCAACCTCCTTCTGAGAAACTTTTCCATGACTTGCTTTTGTGTTTTGGCAAATTTCGCAGACCGGTAAACCATCTGCAGCTGTGAAACTTCAGGCAGTGTATCCCTGTATTAGAGCCTCCAGGTGGCTGCCACTTTCTCAGCGACTGGCTGCACCTTGGTGAAACCACTGGACTCACCGTAATGGCACCTGGTTGTGCACAAGCATGCTGTGCCTGTGTAACTGATCAGGCAGATGTGAACACCCTTCCAACCTTTGTTGGTTGCACAACATTTGTGCGCAGGCTGGAAGGTGGCCTTGGCTGATGATTTCTTCTCAGATGATGATGCCTGAGGGGTGATTGATTCTTCCTAGGAAGTCGGCTCATCTGAGAGGACTACCAACTTGTGCGGTGTCACGATAGTCACGAATACGCATTCATGCCAACCTCCTATTTTTGTCAAAAAGAACGGCTCGACGTTTGTTTATGTGCCAACGTAAAAACTTATACACGATGTAAGGTGACAAGAGAAGGGGGAATCACTAAAAGATTAATAAAATCTTTTATACGTGAATGAAATGGTTCTCATCTAAAACACGAAAATGAGGGTGGTCAATAGAGCTCGATAGCAAGAGCGGGCACAGCAGCATGGCAAATTTCCTGGGTGGCCAGAGGACCATTCCAGAGGGTGCATTCACACAGACCATCTACGGCTTGATTAGAGACAGCAGACACACAGATGCCATTGAACATTTGTTGGTAGAACTGCAGGTAAGGATGTGAACAGTCAAAAGCGTGGAGAAAGAAGGAGGACAGCCCTTGCTATTTGTCCACATTTGTTTCACCAGCAAAAGCTCACACCTATAAAACACGCTTATCGTTTCGTGGACAGAACTCCCCCGAGAATCATGCAGCCTTGTCCCTGCTGGGCTACTGCTTCTATTACAGTGGCCAGTTTGAGCAGGCTATCGAGATGTGAGTAACGCATGCACACCAAACTTAAAACGTCACATACCTTGAGAATGTGTCATTGGCCTGGAATGAATGACCCTGCGCCATGCGCAAAAGGCAATGCCAAATGAGCAGGTTCTATCAATGGTGTGTTTGTGCAGTACAAATCTGCTGGTATGTGTGTGTGTTCATGTGTTTTGTGTGTATGTGCGCACCCCACCTGAACATCCAGAGATTGCTGATGAGTAGGGCTATGCTGTGCATGCTACCTGTTTTGCCCTGCATGCGGCAGCAAGGGATGATGCCATTCCTCAGCATACCTGTGTATGAGCACAGCAAGCAGAACTGAAATGCATGCCAAGGTGCGAAAAAGGCTATAATGAAAATGTGAGCGATGCTGCTTTGCCAGGCCAGCAATATCAATGCTCTCTGCTTTATTCTACACAGGTATGAAAGGCTCATTAGGTTGCACCCGCGGAATGAGGAGTACAAGCTATACTATGCACAGAGTCTGTACAAGGTGAGTCTACCCGTGTGAATCTACAGTCATAGTATGCAAGGTAAAATATATCTCTTTGCAACGCCATGTATGATAGCTATGTTCATTAACAAAATGTAAATTGTCTGGAGTTAAGCAAACAACCAGTAACTGCAACTGTCTAACGATGTGGTTAGCTGCTTTTAAAAGTTGTAAGCATGGCCTTGCATTGCAATATCTTTAGCCTGCACAACAAGCAAATGAATGCAAACAGGTTTAGATACTAGCATATTTCCTTATACATAAAAACAAGCTCCCTAATGTTTTAGAGTCAGCATAAGTCAACTCTGCCGTGCTTAACATTTCCTCTTTCTCTCTTCCTCCTCTCTTTGGGGAAAACACAGCAAAAATAAAGTTTGAATTTGATGCCGCAGCAAAATCAGATCTGCCATGCCTGAGACCTTCCGCAGAAGAGCAATTAAATGGGTCCCTTTGTGCGATTATGCAGGCTGGTATCTACACAGAGGTAAAGAAGGAGGCCACCAAGGTTCAAGGCTACAGCAAGGCTGTCACCACGTTGATGGTCGCGAATGCATACGAGCAGGATGACCTCCAAGGCAAGGAGCCTGCCGCTCATCTCACACCTCGACGTTCAAGCTACTCAGACTTAGCTTCCTTGGCCACCAGCATTGCTTGAAAGGCTTTAGGACTGTGCTCAGGGACTCAAGGACCATCCTTTGTCATTGCGTGTCTGCGTGCACGTGCTGTTCGTGCTGCACGCATGGGTGTGTTGTTGGCAGCAAGCATCTGCCTGCACGTGGCTCTTCATTATTTGTTGCTGTCACCTGGAGTGGCTGTGTTCAATTCAGGGAACCGACTTCCCCTCTTTTTTTGTTTTACACATAAATGCATAGTACTCCTTTTTGGAGCCGCATTGTTAGGCTAAGCATAAGGCACTTAGTAGACACATAGTAGGCACTAGTAGGCACTGAGCAAGGGTGTTGCTTAATGAGTGGTTTGTTCTGTGCATGTCATTTGGCACACTAGTTCACTTGACAATTGACAAGGCACTTGTAGTAGCGAGTGGGCTGCATGGCATGTTAATTCGTCGTTTGCAGCTTCTGGCACCTCTGCTATGCGTTCTTTCCTGCAGAATACATTTTGCAAGCAGTATCTCGATCAGTGCTTGGCGAGAAATGCAAACACAGTGGAGAGTACTGACTGTGACACTTGGCTGCGTTCTACCCTGCAGAATGCAAGCGGCAGCTCAATCAATGCCCAGTGGAAGACCCAGACACCATGGTGAACACAGGCTGCGTGTTGTACAAAGAGGGCGAGTATGAGGAGGCCAGGGCCAAATTCCAGGAGGCCATGGCCATCATAGGATACCAGGTGTGTGACATATCGTGTGCGTGTGTACAAGGTTGTTGTAATGGATACAATGGACCTTATCAGGCCGTCCTGGGAAACCAATGGTCCTCATTGCAATTCAGCCTTCTCCTCATTGCCTGTCCGCAACAGGAGCTGCAATCAATGTTGCCCTCATTGTCTGCAGCTGCAGTGTCCTCGTTGTAATGAAACAATACCTTTTTGTTGCCTACCCACAGCCGGAGCTGCAATACAATATTGCGCTATGCTTCTACAAGACCAAGCAGCTTGGGCAGGCCCTGAAGCACATTGCTGAGATCATTGAGAGGGGCGTGAGGGACCACCCAGAACTGAGTGTGGGCAGGTGTGTGTGTATGTGCGTGTGTGTGTGTGTGTGTGCGTTTGTGTGTGTGTGCGTGTGTGTGTGTGTGTGCGTGTGTGTGTGTGCGTGTGTGTGCGCGCGTTCACGCGCACAATCATGTTAGATTTTCCCTTTGTGAATCAAATGTAGGTGCTTTTATATTTTCCTGGGTAGGGACCTCCATGTATGTAACCATGCAAATTTGTGCACCTTGTTACTTGCCCTCTATGATGCTTGCAAAGGCTGCATCGTACAGGTCTTGCCTGTGCACATGCAAGCAAGTGCATATCCCGCTTTCGCTGCAGAACATGGTATGTATGAACCATGTGCCATGCAGCAATACGGATGGCATGGAGCCCTGTAGCGTCGGCAACAGCCAGACCTTAAAAGAAACAGCCCTGATAGAGTCTTTCAACCTCAAGGTGTGTAACTAGAGCGCAGGGGAGTAGCCATCTGTTTATGTCTGCCTTAGTGTCTCTGAGCTTGCTTCTTGGAAAATGGGAGGAGAACAGTATATGTCCATTCCAAAACCTTGTGGACCTGCTTGAGCAGATTCACAGGATCTGTGTGTGCTTAGACTTACGTGTTATCAAAGGGGACTTTCGCTTTTTTTGTGTGAACACACATGAGCTCGCTTGTGCATGCAGACGGGAATGTTTGCACTTGTCAGTGTAGACTAGCAATGATTGCTTGCCCGCCAACATGTAAATAATTCTTCCTTGCAACGTGCAATGGTTGCTTGCCCGGCGATGAATGCTTGCCCACCAAGCAATGATTCTTTGCTTCCTGACGTGCAGGCCGCAATAGAGTACTTGACAAAAAATTACGACAATGCAAAGGAAGCCCTGACAGATATGCCCCCCAGAGCAGAGGAGGAGCTGGACCCTGTAAGTACAAGAGATCAGGAGAAAGCAGAACAAGGAGGCTGAACTTTGTGTATGATCATGGCCCTGTCAACAGAGAGAGAGAGAGAGAGAGAGAGTGTGTTGTTTGGTTGTGCTTTCTAGAGTGTGCTTGTTGAATAACAAATGCATTCAAGTGTATGAAGGCACTTTCGCACAGTGCAGCGCGCGCGCGTACACACACACACACACGTGTGTACACTGAAGCTGACATGTGCATGCTTGTTCGGGGCTTCCATACAGGCAGCCCTTGCTTGACTATAACTTGCAGGCGATCGCTCTTCACGCCAAATTTACGTAGCACATACGCCAATCAAAACTGCCGTTTAACACTTGGCAGCATGCTTGCTGCCACGGGTCACTCTGCACAGGTCACTCTGCACAGTAGTGGCCTCATTCATATGGACACCAAGCCTTTGGCTGGCCTCAACAGATGGCAATATGCATGCTCTGGATGCAACAGCTGGCACCATGCTTGCTCCCACAGGTCACTCTGCACAACAGTGGCCTCATCAACATGGACACCGAGCTTATGTCTGGTTTCAACAATGGGCAACATGCATGTTCTGACTCCAACAATTGCATGCTCTGGATGCCACAGTGTTGCGGCATGCATGCTCCCACAGGTCACTCTGCACAACAGTGGCCTCGTTGACATGGATACCAAGCCTTAGGCTGGCTTCAAGAAATGGCACCATGCACACTCCCACAGGTCACCCTGCACAACAGTGGGCTTATTAACATGGACACCGAGCCTTCAGCTGGCTTCAAGAAGCTCAACTTCTTGTTGCAGAACCCGCCTTTCCCACCAGAGGCTTTCGGCAACCTCCTGCTCCTGTGAGTGCTGCCTCGGCAGCTTTTATGGCTGTATGAGAAAAGGAGGTAGATCTCGCAGGTGTACATGTAGGCAGGTGTTATCAGGAAAGTGGTTTTCTTGGTGCTTGCAGATACGTACTGATGCATGCATGGTGCACGAACGGGTGCATGCATGGCGCTAGCAGATGCTTACCGGCCGCCAGGGGCCTCAGAAAGCACTGTTGCAGGCTGTCTCTCCATTCCTGCTGACGTAGGGTAATGGGTT
The DNA here is from genome assembly GCA_914767535.2 of Dunaliella primolecta. Lineage (NCBI taxonomy): Eukaryota > Viridiplantae > Chlorophyta > Chlorophyceae > Chlamydomonadales > Dunaliellaceae > Dunaliella > Dunaliella primolecta. Next base: position 11,191,186 of record OU611755.1, read on the forward strand.
GCAGGTTGCAAAGCAGAACGCCTTTACTAAAGGCTTTAGTCAAAGCAACAGACTGCTGGCCTCTTCATGCCTACTGACGTCAGGTTCCAGGTTCCAGGTCGCAGGTTGCAAAACTCCTACAATCAGCCAACACGACTGACTGCTAGCCTCTGCTTTCCTGCCAACGTCACTCAGACCTTCTATGTACATTCCTGGACCATCACTGCAAGCTACCCCCCACTCCTGCCTCCCTTGTGTACAGCTACTGCAAGCTAACCCCCAATCCTGCCTCCCTTGTGTACAGCTACTGCAAGCCGCAGCACGCCTTCTATGATCTGGCAGCTGATGTCATCGCTGAGAACCCCCAGTATGTGGCTCAGTTCCTCGACAAGGACATGCAGGACTACCTCCAGGCAACCATCATGCAGCAGGTGGGCTGCTGCAGTGCGACCGCCTGTGTTGGCTGTGCAAACTGTGCATGCCGCATATGCCTATGTGCGTGCGTGTGATTGTGCATGTGTGCGTGTGTGTGCGCGTGTGTGTGCGTGTGTGTGTGTGTGTGCGCGTGTGTGCGTGTGTGTGCGCACGTGTGTGTGTGTGGATGTGTGCGCATGCTCTGCTCATGCGAGAGTGCAGAAGCAGGAGTGTGCAACCACTTTTGCCACAAACCTTGGTAGAGCTCCGCAATGCCTCCTTGCTCACGCATGCTCATCAGGGTAGCACTGGCTTTGTGCTGCCCTGACATAGCTCATGTAGCAGTGCCCATGTAGCTGCTCATGTAGCACTGCCCATGTGCTTCAGCAGGCATCTCCGGATGAGATGTCCTGCCAATTGTATGAACTGGCTAAGCGCCGTGTGGAGAACTTCTTCTCATGGCGTGCTCATTTTGATCTGCCCCTGACATGCGCTCTTGCAGGCGTCTCCGGATGAGGCGTACCGCCGCTTTGATGAGCTGGCTAAGCGTCACGTGGAGAACTTAAGGCGGCTGACCCAGCAGATCCAGGTATTGTCTTGCAACGGATCCACTTTGTTTCCTCAAATCTTAATGGCGGATTGTTTCCTCCTCAAAACCGTTTCATGCTCAATTGGCAAAACTGTTTTTTTGAGTTTTCATTGCCGGCCCCTGTGAGGTAAGATCTCCATTCCTGGCAAAGCAGGGCCGTCCTGATTCTAGTCAAATGGAAGCGTGCATAGAGGGAGCAAGTTTGAGCAATGCAGCCCTTTGAAATGTGCATGGAGCTGGGCTGACCTGACTTATGCCGATTGAATGGTGCAAAAAGGTGGCAAGTTTGAACAATGGAGCCAGCTGCCAAGCCCTTATGACCTCATGAATAGCATCTTGCACTGCCCTGACCATTGTCAAAAAAGAGACACAAAACCTGAAATGCCATGGAAGTGCTGGCTTCTGAGCAGCATGTGCATGCCCGCAGTGCCGGAGTAGGACCCTTGCTGTGTTACATGCCATGCTTTTTTGGAAGGTGCTTTTCCTAGGCTTGTGTGCTCATCTCCACTTCCTGGTCCATATCTCATCTTGCCTGGTTGTTGGGCCATTGAAGCTATGCATGCTTTGCATGCATCAGAGCCAAGGAGTCTAGCTCAGAGCGCTCACTCTGCACAGGAATTGGCATAAAGAATGGAAAGAAAAGACGCTCGCTTTGCACAGAGGAAAGGAAAGAAAAGACGCTTGCTCTGTACGAAAGGAAAGGAAGGAAAAGACGCTCGCTCTGCACAGGGGCTGGCAAAAAGAAAGAAAAAAGAAGACTACGCCAGCCAGAAGAGGCCACGTGCATTAAGGAGAAGGGCTGGAGAGCTGGAGAGCCTTCCGCCAAACATTCCTCCCTAATTGGGCAATGCTGTGTGCCACCTCGATTTCTCGTGTATTTCTTGTGCTGCCTTTCCATCCTCCGTCTGAGCTCACAGAGCCTATACTGACACACAAATTCGCGCATGCAGCTAGCTGTGGGTGCCAGGCAGCAGACGTGCACAGGCATGACGCATCAACCTGCAGCAGAACTATTGCCTTGTAATACCGCAAACTCACCATGCGCTTGCCCTGCCATCCTGTAACAGAGTGCTCGCAACAACCGAGACAATGAGAGCATCAAACGCGCCATCAATGAGTATGACGAGGCATTGGAAGCGTTCATCCCAGGTAAGAGTGAACTGAGTTGCAGAGGTGCTGTTATGTGCTGTCCGAATTGGTGTGTGCATAGCAATTTACTATTGAAAATAGTTCATATCAGTGTTTTAGTGTGAAAAATGGTTGACAGGATTAGACAGTCACTAGAAGACAGAGAAAGCCGTGTGTGCGGAGATGAATGATTTCAAAGATAGCAGAAAGGAGAGGGGAGGGAAGACAGAAGGAGAACGAGAAGTGTGAAGCATTGGCACTTAAACAGCCAGCTGTGCATGCCATTGCACCTGGACAAGTGCAAGGTTTGACAGCATTGAACGTGTTTCAGTCGTGACAGACCGACTTACTCAGCTTGGAAGGAATCGCTGTGTCTGTCAAGGTTTGCATGCAAGCAACGCTAGTAGTTGATGTGGCTTTTGGCATTAAATGTTGCATTGGGGCTTTGGTGGGGGGCTTAGGAGCACAAAGTGGTGCACTAAGTGAGGCTTTGGTGCACTAAGTGGGGCTTTGGTTCTATGCACTTGAGGGGCCCTGGATAGTCAGGTAGCTTCAGGGACATGGGCAACAGAGTTTGGAATTGCCAAGGATTGTCAGAGAGAGGAAGGCAGCACACAAGGGTATCACTGCATGCTGGAGCCAAAGCTGGCTTGCCTCAAGTGAATGCAGGAGTTTGCATCCTTATCACGTGCCCCCCGCCAAAAGGCACCCTCGGTCATTTTCACCCATGCAGGTCTGATGGCCATGGCCGGCATCTACTGGGACAGGCAGAACTACAAAGCCTGTGAGAGCGTGTTCAGGAACAGCGCAGAGTTTTGCTCGGAGCATGAGGTGTGGCGCCTGAACGTGGCCCACACATTCTTCATGCAAGACAACCACTACAAGGAGGCGATCAGGTGATTTGACGTATCAGAATTATGTGTCGTTATGAAGCACAAGATGAGGTGTGGCGCCCGAATATGGCCCACACATCCTTCATGCAAGACCACCACTACAAGGAGGCATTCAGGCGCTTTGACACAGCAGAATGATGTGAATCAAAACATGAGGTGTGGCGCCTGAATGTGGCCCACACATTCTTCATGCAAGACCACCACTACAAGGAGGCATTCAGGCGCTTTGACACAGCAGAATGATGTGAATCAAAACATGAGGTGTGGCGCCTGAATGTGGCCCACACATTTTTCATGCAAGACCACCACTACAAGGAGGCATTCAGGCGCTTTGACACAGCAGAATGACGTGAATCAAAACATGAGGTGTGGCGCCTGAATGTGGCCCACATATTCTTCATGCAAGACCACCACTACAAGGAGGCGATCAGGTGATTTGACGTATCAGGATGATATGAAGCACATCATGTGGTGTGGCGCCTGAATGTGGCGCACAAGTCCTGCTAGCAAAACAACCACAACAAGGAGGCTATCAGGTGTGGGGATGAGAAGGAAGCAAGAGGCAGTGCGCACTTGCACAGAAGGGTTTACAAAGGCCTTACAAAATCGGAAAGGCCTGCAGCCTGGTGCTCCGGCTGATCATCATTGAACTGAAGGAAGAAGTGGAACAAGCTCATAAAGGATCCACAAAGAGCTTACAAAGACAGGCCTGCAGTCTGGTGCTGATGGGTTGCTGGAGGAACAGGCTGGGCCAGAAAGGAGTCTGACAAAGATGAATTTGATGCCGATGAAGCTTATCAAGTGGAGATTTAGAAAAGCTGCCATGACCGAGTTTGTGACATGAAGATCCGCTAAATTTAGAACAAAGTTTGAGACATGCGCACATGTTCTGCTTTAATAGTACTACCTGCTTTAATAATGAGTGGGGTCTGGCCCTCCCACAAAGCACATGGGAATTTGCTGGGCTGGTCTGTTGCATTCAACATTAAAAAAGTGTCTGGTAGAAATGAGAAGCTACGTCTGTATCAAGCATGGCCATGAAAATATCTGCCATGAAAACACAGTCTGACAACCCTCTCTCTCTCTCTCTCTCTCTCTCTCTCTCTCTCTCTCTCTCTCTCTCTCTCTCTCTCTCTCTCTCTCTCTCTCTCTCTCTCTCTCTCTCTCTCTCTCTCTCTCTCTCTCTCTTTCCCTCTCTGTGCTTGCATTCATGCTCTTACTAGTCAAAACAATCACAGCAAGTGTGTGTGTGTGTGTGTGCGCTCGCACAATTGCTGGAAATCCATTTTTTCATTTGCCTACTTGTGCACGCATAGGACATATTACATTGAATGAGCAAGCCACCAATAGCTCTCCAGAGATGCTCTCTTTGCCCCTTGCATGCAGGTACTATGAACCCTTGATACAGAAGAATGCAGACAAGCTGCTGGGTGTCACTGCCATTGTCCTGGCAAACCAGTGCGTGGCCTATATCATGACCAGCCAGGTGTGTGTGTGTATGTGTGTGCGTGTGCACGTGCGCAATCGCGCTCATGCGCACACACGCTAACTTCTTGCAGAGACGTCCTCACCCTTTTTTTGCGTTCTCAGTGTCCTGCCTGTTTGCTGTAATAGCTCTGTCTTGGCACACTTGTGCAGATGATTGTAAAATTACAAGGTTGGCCCACAATGCAAGGCTGGCCCACTTTCAATGAGCAAAGAGGGTGGTTTGCCATGAGATGCAACCACAGCCTTGTCCCCATGCTTTCTGCAAGATATTCCCACCCTTTCTCCCCAAATAAATGATTGCCTAAGCCAGGGCGCTTGTGCTTTTTGGGGAACAAAAGTGATGTTTGCAAGGTTTGAATAGATTTTTCCCGCGCACTTCCTCTCAGCTGCATGCCCACAAGCACGCCTTCCAGGTTGCATTCCAAAATGCATTCCACAATGTATACATCCTCATCATCCCCAGCCCGGAGGCTTGCAGCAATAAGGGAGCAGCCTCAGAGGCCGTAGGTGGAAGCTTCAGGTGCTGCAGAATTTTGGGCATTCATGCCTCTTGCGTGTTCTACTGCATGATGAGGAAGCAAAGGAGCTGGTGCGAAGAGCCACTCGCTAGGTTTTGAAACTTGCAACTCAAGCGATTGTCAAATGTGCTGCTGCAGAATGAGGAGGCAGAGGAGCTGATGCGGAAAGTGGAGAAGGAGGAGGAGATTGCAGCTGAGGAGCACCCTGAGAAGCAGTGCCTGCACCTGTGCATCATTAACCTCGTTATTGGCACCCTGTACTGCTCCAAGGTGCGCTGCTCTGAAAGCGTGATTACAGCGGTACTGATGTACTGTTGTACTGCTTCATGGTTTGCTGTCCTGGAGGCGTGAGTACAGCGGTACTGATGTACCGCTGCACTGCTCCAAGGTGCGCTGCCCTGGCATAAGCGCTGCTGCACCTGCGTGCTAGGAGCTTGTATGTGCATACTTCCCGAGTTTGGCTCTAGCATGTGTCACCCTGAGTACCTGTTGGTGTGTTTAAAGGGTTCCCTCAACGCGTGCTGTGTGCAGGAGTTTGGAGTTGATACCGATCAATTTGCTGCCTTTGACCTTGCATTGTGTACAAGAGGATGCCTGCCGCGCAGAAGGAGCCTTCTCCAGCAAAGGCAGCAGCGTCGTGCCACTGATCTGAATCCTCGCCTTGAACGTAGGTTCACCCATTTTTAACCAGGCATGGATTTGCACAATTTGCCAAGTGGCCTGAGCTTGCATTTGCTGTCTGTGCATGCGGATCTTTGCAGGGCAACTATGAGTTTGGCATCAGCCGCATCATCAAGTCCCTGGAGCCGTATGACAAAAAACTGGAGACAGACACATGGTGGGTCTTTGTGGGGGAAGAGGTGTTGCTGGGTTTGAACCCTCACCCCTAGCCCTGTACCCTCATGGTTTACAAAAAGCTGGAGACAGGCACTTGGTTTATAATATTGGAGGCACTTTGTGGGTGTTTGTCAGAGGAAGTGCGAATGCCATGGAGGCTGAAGGAGCTTTGCGAGGCGGACACTGGACGTACACAAAAACAAGTAAAAAGTGTGCTAGGCTTTACCACTCATGTGTATGTGTGAGCCTCGCAAAGCTTTGCCAGGTGGACTCTGGAAGTTGCTAGGCAAGGAAGAGTGTGGAGGTCACAAAACGAAGAGCAAAGTGAAGGGTGCTGGCATAGCTCCACTCATGCCGCAGGCTGTTCAGGATGTAATGTGCTAGATGTCATGTGCTAGATGTTATGCGCTGTTCAGGATATTTTGTGCCGAACATAATGTGCTGCTCAAGATCTTAAGTTCCAGCTGGCAGCTCAAACAAGGCCCCGGGCCATCTCCAACCTTGCTATTTGTCCATGGGGACCTCACATTTGGTTTGTTTGAACTCTCTCAAGCTGCTCCTGATAACTGAGACTCGACTTGTATCCCTGGGCCCCTCAGGTTCTACGCCAAACGCTGCTTCCTGTCCCTGATTGAGAACCTAACCAAGCACATGATCATGCTCAAGGATTCAAGCTACCAAGAGATCATGGTGAGTGTGCTGAGCTGATGCGACTTCAGCTACCATAGGACTGGCACCTTCCCTATATTTTGCCTTGTGAGCTCCCTTTGCGGGTTCTTGCGCTCTGCCGAGGCCAGGGATGCTTGAATTGAAGACAGAACGGACTGATGATGGGGTCACGTAGCCCCTTGCTCTTAGGTGTCCTCTTTCAAACCTCTTTCTTGGTTGACGTAGGCAGTGATCTTGATGCTGCCAAGATTGACCCAGTTTGGTGGCCGCAAAGCACCTTGCACTGCTCCTGCCTTGTAAATCGAGCTGCCCCTCTCATGCATAACTTTGAGCGTATGTATGGCTGAGTGGGCTACAGGCCTTGTGAGTTGAGCTGTCCCTATCACACATAACCCTGAGCTTGCATGCCTGAGGGGGTTGCTAAGGTGACAGGGATCAATAGGTTACTCAACATGCATGCTCCACTGGTGTGCACACTACTGCTGTTCTGTTTTTTTGCACATGTCAGCCCTGCTCGTTTTCTTGTGTCAACCTTATAAGAACGAGCGTGTACCCTGCCAGTGCCTGCGACCTTGTGGTCAGCAGGCCTGTGCAGCTGTAAGACACAGAGGCATTGTGCTTCTCAAGCGCATGATGACCTACCTGTGCTTAGGAGGGTGTGAAGTGCCATCTCAAATCTTGGTGGGGGCTTCAGTCCTTTCCTTCATGCACGCTGCTTAAACAACTAACATAGAATTTTCGCTTCTTGGGGGAGGAAGGCGCTGCTCTATGTCCTGATTTTAACCATCACATGTGGCTTTGGTGCTCTGCAAAATGAACTGATCCTTTGAAAGAGAAGGGGAAAAGGACTCTCTACTCCACGTCCATAGGGGCCCTCCCTCTCAGACACAGTAGCCGTGCTTGTCTACGTTGCTGCCCCTGTCTCTCTCACTCGTAGCACTTGAGTCGGTGAGCACAGCTTACGTCAGCCCTGAGAGTTCCTACTTGAATCCTTCCATTCTACTTTGCCTCAAAGCCCCTGTCTCCCACTACACTCGCATGCAACCTTGTTGTCTGGTGCTTCCTCTTGTCCTGAATGCAGACCTTCCTGGACGAGGCTGAGAAGTATGGGAAGGAGGTTTCAACCAGCTTTGGGGATGCCAAATCGGATGCCCAAACAGTGGCGTCAGAGGCCAGAATGCTCAAGCGCATGTTCATCAAGCTCAGAGATTGAGCTCGGTGTCTGGGGGTGGATGGTTTGCTTGCTGCTGCCGTCGCTGCCTACTTCTGCTTCCAAGCAGCATTCTCTGCCTGCCTTTGCCACCATGCAGCATGCTGGACCAGATTCTGTAATGCTCACTTTTGCCATCAGGTGCATGCGTCCGGTTTTGACACCTCCTAGACAATGGCGCAGGCAGTTGCCTCTGGATTTTAGCCACTGATCTGCAACTTTTGACAGGAGAGGAAGCTACAATGCGGCAGTCACATCGAGCTGCTTCAAGACTACAATTGCAGGATTGCACAGCTTTCTGGCTTGACTTGCACTTATTTCAGGGTTTCTTATAAATGTCCATCATGAAGAGGATCGCTGCTTATCCTGTGTAACACTGTCATATATCGGAGGGGAGTCATTTCTGCATGTGACTCCGGGCCCAGGGCTGGCCAACTGTGAGCTTATCGACGCGGGACCAGGAGTAAGGCACATTTTGTAACACATGCCGCAACAGGGAAAAATAACAACATAAGCAGTGGAAACACTCCCCGCATCAATTAAGGAAAAGAGGATACCTAGGGCTGTGAGGGCCTGGCAGAACACGAAAGAAAAGTCTACGCAGGCCAAAGGCCGCGTGCATTAAGGGAAGGTCCCCTAACTGTAAAGCCAGAGGCCTCACCAGAAGGCCTCTAAACCTACACTAGACACAGCTGGCCTAGGAGAGAGCCAGAAAAAGATCTAATAGGGATCTGGAGGGTATCTCATGATGCTCCTGGACGCTCGGACTCTCCTTCTCCCGTCCTCCACCGCCGCCAGCCCAGCAAACCTCCCCCAGAAGCCCCCGTGAAATCAAGTTAATGATAGTAGTTAATCTTTGAATGGCATGGTTCCTAAGCTTGGATGCTAGTGATTTAGCTTTTCCTGGTAAGGGCCAGATTCATAAGAGGTGTGATTGTATACTCATTGTAAATGGTGCCAGCCACCCCGGAACACGAGGTTTACAAGGTTTACACCGGGATCAAGCCTTCAGCCATAAAGTTTGGCTGCTCAGCCTTCAATGTTGTAAGACAAATAAATTTGGTCAAATTGTGTCTCGCTTGTGGAGGTAGATGCCGAGATAATGTATGGGAGGACCTGGCGAAGCAAACAGCATTCCCTTTTTGTGTGGGGCAGCTTATGGCTTTATTTCTGGCTGGCAGAGAGCCACAACTTGTGGCTTGAAGCCAATCAGCTAACTGACCTGGCCAGGGTCAACCCTTGCTGTAACCAATACGTACCGTGACGGCACAGGAAATGAACAAATCTTGGCTCAGGAAGAAAAATAAGAAAGAAAAAACTACGTAGGCAGCGAAAATCCCCCACATCAATGAAGGAAAAGGAGTCGCATTGTTTCAAGGTGAGCGTCGCTATATCTGCCTAAAAGGAGGCCTGTAAGCAGACCTGGCCAAAAAAAGCTCAATTCACACTGTTTTTTGCAAAAACTTGGACTGGAAATAAGAGATTACAAAATCATGTTTGTTGCGGTCTGGTGTTTGTAAAAGCACGAGGTAGATAATGCTCACAAGTTACAAAGTTATTGGATCAGATAAAAAAAACTCCAAACATTTGATGGGAGAATGTATTGTAGCATGAGGTTTGTAAGCATTGGTTCCAAGACTGTATGACTCCCACGACAAAGCTCAGAATGGCTCAGGATTAGCCAAGTTCATGTAAGTGTGCCTGACAGACAAGAAAGAATTTAAGAAAGAAAAGAAAAAGAAAAACTCCGTAGGCAGAAGGATCTCTCCCTACATCAATTAAGCAAAAGGAGACACATTGGCTCAGAAGAGCTGTAGGTCCTTTACCACAAAGCTGTGAAGTGCTATTGGGGGTCTGGAACGTTACTGGAAGCACCCGGCTCAAAAACCTGGCTGTGAGAAGTATTCTTGTTTTCAATAGCATGCTTAGTGGTAACAAGCTTGTTGGCATACATAACAGAATGGGCATGAAGTTTGCGAGCAAGTTTATTGGCGCTTTGGTGGCCGCTTGGCGGCCAAGTCCCAATTGATGAAACTGTTGAAGGGAGCGCTCAGTGTAGCAGGTCCCACCAACACCCAAAAGGATGGTGTGGAGAGTCACAACTGTTGCATCAATGAGTTTGCAGAGGCCTGCATGATGCTGCTGTGCCGCCTCCAACTGCTGTCCAGACCTCGTGTCTTCACAGTACTTGATTTCAATCAAGTGCACATGCTGCTGGTTTACATTCAGTTGGTGGGGTTGCCTCACGCGGTGGGGTTGCCTCACGCGTTGACTGTTGTGGTCTTCAGTGTGGAGTTGTGTCTGCTGCGTAACGCATGATGGTGTGAGCAGGAGGTAGAAGGAGAAGAAGGAGTGGGTTTAGCTTATTAGGGAGTAATCAGTATAGCATCAGGACGGCTGGAGGTGAGTCGAGATCTCTTAGAAAAATGGCTTGGAAAGAGGTAAGGGGGTATAATTCTGTTTGATGCATGTGCAGGGATTTGAAGGTTGTGCTGCGCCAACCTATCACCACGCCCTATGTCTGTGTAACCAAGCCTGCTCCCCAAGGGCTTTTGCTAAGAGCTTTGATGATCATTCTTCCAGCAACATTGTGGCGTTCAGTTTTCATGCTGGAGATGATATGGTTTTGGCCTAAAAGCATGTGGAGTGCGCTGTCTAATTGATGACAGCCTGGGAGAGGGCATAATGGATTAGTGGTCCATTTGAAGCGAGCCGCATGTTACCGATTTGCATAATGATATTTTTTTGGAGGTATCCTCAACTTGTTGACTTTCGGAAAGAAGACAACCTTGCTGCTTATAGACATTCAGGGCCGGAGCACGCCTGCTTGATTTAACCTCTACAAGCTGATCATCACAACTTTCCAGTGGGTACACCGGTGGAGATTGCGGTCAAACAGCTTTCACTGCATTTGCACACCATCTCACTTGGTGTGGCAGGCACTACCTATAATGACTGCACCATCGCTCCTCTGGTTGAGCTGGGCCTTACCAGACGTAATGCAGAAAAAAAATTGGCCTCTATATTTAGTGGACGTGCACTCCAATCATAGACAAATCATAAACTCCAGGCACACATTGTACTTGCAGGGTTCTTCTGGTAGGGGGGTTTCTGTGGGCGAGGCAGTGCAGAGCAAGAGGAGGAGATTCCACGCCCGCAGACGCATGGCTGACAACCTGCCAGAACCTCACTAGCTGTTTCTTGTCTGCTCCTAGCTTAGTCTAGGCTGGACCTGTGAGCCTCTTTGGTAAGGCCCTTGCTAGCTTGCTAGTTAGGGGACCTTTCCTTAACATGCACATAGCCGGACCTAGCTTGCGTAGCCTTGTCTCTTTTTCTCTTTTCTTTCTTGGGGAGGAAGATTCAGGTGAACTCGGTCTTGCCTCTTCCCGAGCCAGCCAAGCAATATTGTAGAAGGGGTTGCTGCCTGGGCCAGCGCTAGGGATGCCAGTACCAGTCAGGTTGTTACCTTTGTTATCTTCGGCTAAATTATGCTTCCTTGTTCTCTGGTCCTCTTCTTCCACTCTCCAGTGCCTCTTCCCAGGCGGTTCCATACCTGCCTTCCACTCATCATGCACAATACTATGATATGTTCTAGGACCTGTTCATTGATCTTTTCAAACCATTACATACCTTTGCCCAGCTTCCAAACACTGATTATATTCCTTTCTTGGTGAGCTTAAACATTTTGACTGATCTTGGGGTCAATGCTTTTTCAAATCAAGACTCGTACAAATTTTCACTTTCTTTCAGAATTGGTTTCAATTTTTGATGCTGGATGAGAACGTTTCACCAACAGCCGATCAGCCAGATGCTTGGAGTGTAGGCCAACCCCCCTTGTAACCCCTTTGGTATGTTCTTTTCCGCGAACCAAAAAGAACAACAAATTTGTATCCTTTTCTTCATGGACTTCTTTCTCCTTCCGAGCAGGCTAGCACTCAATCGTTTTGACTGGAGGTCCTCTTTGTTTCTGTACCTCTGTAAAATCCATGTGCTTGAGATGCTTTGACTAAGTTAAATGTATTGCTCTTATTCTCCAAATTGGACTAGCCTGATTACAGGCATCTTCTTGCTTGAGCTAAGCTGCCCTCAACAGCAGGTACAGCTATATAACCCCCCCCTTTCCACAACATCTTGTGAACAGACTGATGAGTTTGTATCAGCGTGCCTGGAATGCTGTGACCTCAGGCTAGTTACTTGTATTACTCCTCTCTCCTGTTTGCTTTAATTAAAGACATTTTTGCTTCAGCTAAGCTGCCTACGTAGGCAGGTACAGCTATGTAACCCTTTCCTTTTCCCTCAACATTTCTAATGCCTTAATTTCCTATCTTTCTAGGAAAAAATAGATGCTGTGAACAAATGCGTGAAAGGATGGACCTTGCAGCAATGGCTGGCTGCCAACTTCCGGGAAAATTTATCTGAGACGTTTCAGTGCTCTGATGCAAGTCAGCATTCAGCTTAGGCAACTGCGTTCAATTGATGGCGGTGAGCTTTTTGTGACAAGCAAACAAGACTGCACATGGCGCTACGTTGGATAAACATGCTCGGCTTCCATTCTTCTGTCCCCATATAACTTATATCCCAACACGTCATGAGAAAGCGGAGTAAGCAGCAAGTAATCTGTACATCAAAGAGACACTATAAGTTGACTTGATGTGTGCAGAGATATGAAAAAAGGAGAGACCACACAAGCCAGCAGCCGCCTGCAACTAGAGTACCGAGTTCAACTGCATTATTTAAGAACAAAAGCTCCCAACAACAGCTCCAACCTGCATTGTCACGTCGCTGCTGAGTGTCATGTCAGAACATTCGAATCGCCCACAAGCTTGCATTCCGTTTTGTCGCAAGTACAACGAAAAGGCCATGTGCTTGCCAGTCGGTGGGATTTTCATTACTTTCCCTAATGCACGCGGCCTGATGGCAAGCGTAGACCCAAACTCTTTTTCGCCCTTGCGAGCACAACGAAAAGGCCGTGTGCTTGCCAGGTGCTTCTAGCCACCTGGGAACATCATCCTGCGCTCTAGAAAACACAACCGTTTTGCGCAAGGCTTGTTGCGTGTGTGAGCCACAGGTAAACAAAGGAAAACACCTGCGCAGGCAGTGAGAACACTCCCCTACGTCAATTAGGGAAAAGGGCCCAAGCGCGTCAGCAGTGCTTCCCCTTGTCAGTCCACACCTGCGCCACCAGAAGCAAGTGGTGGCAATGGTGGCAACCACTTCTGCATTATTTGAACTTGTCGGCCCACACCTGTGGCATCCAAGTTATGCGGCTGCAAGCGCAAGCACTGACACGTGTGCTACGCTGCATACAAGAGAGCATCACCCTCACTACAGCAGCTGGGCACGGGAGCAACATACAGAAATCCATACCACAACCTGTATTTACAATGTCAATGACTGCTCTGTCCACTCTGTCATGACTTCAGGCGGTCACAGCAAAGCACTCTCTGCTCATGACCTGCCTGCAGAACCAGTGCCAATCATGCTCAGGTTACCGGCAAGGATCGCATAGAGCCAACATCGTCCACTCATGCAAGTAACCTCTGAAATGGACAGCCCAAACCTTTGACACTCTGATCCTTGAAGAGCTGTAGCCCCTTGTGCTACCATATGTACAGGCCCCAGGCTATCAAGCCTGTATCCAAAACCTGTGGCCACTCCACACTTTGGTGGGACCCATCCTAGCTTGCTAGTTAGGGAACCTTGCCTTAATGCACGCGACCATTGGGCTGGCATAGACTTTTCTCTTCCCTTCTTTCTTTAGCCACTCCACCCCACCTTGACCACATCCAGCCAGTGCCCCCCCCCCCCCCCCCTCTCTCTCTCTCTCTCTCTCTCTCTCACAATCACACACCACTTGCAAGCCGCGCACATATCTATACAACATAGCCCTACTTGGTCGCGAAATTTGAAGGCTCAGGCACCTACCACTGCAGCTGCTTTGCCCCTGTGCAACACCAACGCTCAGGTACAGCAGTTAAGCATGAGAACATGAGAACGATGGGATGAAAAAAGGGAGCCCTTGCGTTTTGGGTGGCAGGGCACGATAAACATACATGCAAGCATGAGCTCCTTATCCCTCTCTTTTGTCGCCATGCCTTTTATTGTGGGAACTCAGTGCAACCGTCTGCCTGTACATCCTACGTCATGGTCAACTTCATGCAACCACACCCTCCGTCGCCGCAACTCCTTGTGGGACAGCAGCAGCAGCAGCAGCAGATTGCGATTCTGCCGAGGCATTGCCTCCAGCTTCCTCCTCATCCTGTAAAAACGTGCAGAGAAACGGAGCCAGCATGATGGCAGCAAACAAAGGGAGGATGTGCCAGTGTGTCTCAGCCATAGGATCAGATGTGCCTGGCAAAAACTTGTTGCACATATTCCTGGTTGATGAAACTATGCAGCAATGTTGTTATTAGTGAAAGTTAGAGTATGGCACTAAGGCCCCCAAGTGCGATACAGGGGATGTGAGCATAATTTAAGTACTGCATATCCGAAGACTGTTTGCCACATTTTGAGCACAGCCAAAATTGTGGCATGCTCACTGAAAGCGTTCCTATATACAGCCCCAATGCCCTTAAACCCCCTTCTCAATGGGACAACATTTACAAAGACCAAAGTTTCCAGCGAGCATACTGAGTTTGGGCATTGCCCAATCCCAGGTCTGTTAGCACAAACAAGGTAAAGAAAGAACCCAATCAAACTAGCCATCTGAGCCAAAGTCAATCACAACTGGCTGCCTTGGCTGCAGAGGCTGCCCAGGCACTGCTGCAAGGCGGCGCTCTCGCCAATTGGCCGCAACCTCTTTAGAGGTGCAGGACTCATGCAAACTACACGAGCTTCTTCTGATGCATTTGCTCCATGCCAGCAGCTAGCAACTGAACCTCAAAGCTGCCTTGCTTTGCTGGTGCCTGCTGCTGCTGCTGCTGCTGCTGCTGCTGCTGCATGTGCTGAACTCACTGTGACTTCTTCTGCTGTTGGAAATCGCTTGGCTTTAGCTTTCGCTGGAGCAGCTCAAAGTTGACATGGTGCTGATGCTGCTGCTGCCCTCTACCTGTGTGAATCTTTGTGCATATGTGAGAACTGACCTGCTGCTGCTGCCCTACCTGTATGACTCTTTCTGCTTATGTGAGAATTGACCTACCGCTGCTGCTGCTGCTGCTGCTGCCCTACCTCAATAGCTCTTTGTGTATATGTGAGACATGACTGAACCTGATCTGTGCGCTTTTGCAAGCTGCTCCTTCGCCTGTGGCCCAGCTGCATGGCAAGACGCAAGCCATTGAAGCCTGTTGGGGCCTACATCCTGAAAACCGCCTGACTCTGGCAGTGGGACTAAGGAAATGGGGGTGCCCTTGGGCGTCTTTGCTGGATGGTTATCTTCACTGCTGCTGATGTTCCTGTTCATGCTGTGCCACAGCCTTACTAAACACAGGTGCTGGTGCCACTGGCTGGGCAGTGGGTGCAGACTGGACTTGTAAGGGCGGGGGGGGAGGGGGCAGGCTGTCCAGGGGCAGGCTGAGAACCCTCATCCACTTCCCCATAAGGCGTGCAGTGTGCACCAGAGTTCTTTAAAAAGAAAACTTTCTGAATTTCAAGCGACACAGGGTGCTCAAAACCCAAATCTTGCATCACTGGGCAGCGACAAAGGGTGTGCTCCAGCGTTTCCCGCTGGGCGCTCCTCGATATATGAAAAGTGCAACCCAGAGCGACGCGTTGCCACTAATAACAACACTGTACTATGCAGAAACCTGCGCTGGGCAAAGTCTGGCAGACAAGACATGTTTGTCCTGGATGACACACACACACACTCACACACTAGGCAAACCCACTAAGTCGACTCCTTGCTCACCTGCTCCAACCCCTCAGGAGGTTGCCTGTAGGAAGTGGGTGTGGGGTGAATGCCACTGGAGTCATGGCCTGCTTCCCCCTCGCCTGCCCCTCCCTCCTTGTCTGCTTTATCCTGCCTGTCCTCCTCCTCTTCCTCCCTCTCTTGCAGCACACATGGGCCGCCCATGGAATCTGCTTTGTTGAAGCCGCGTGCACCAACCCCTGCAGTCCGGAAAGTGGAACACAGTGGCAGCGCGGAGGCTGCTGTGAGAGAAGGTGTTTAGAAGGAGCTTACACGGTTGCAGCACAGGGACGGATGGAGTGTGCATTGTTGGAGCCGCGCACACGACTGCCTGCAGTCTGGAGAATGGAACACAGTGCCAGCATGGAGGCTGCTGTGGGAGAAGGATGGAGTGTGCATTGTTGGAGCCGCCCGCACCATCCCCTGCAGTCCAGAAAATGGAACACAGCGGCAGCACGGAGGCTTCTGTGCACAAAGGCACTGAGGCACAGCTGTGAGACAAAAGTCAGTACCGGCCCAGCAGAGCGCCTTTGCTGCTGGTGATCTCCCCTAAAACCCACACACGTCACTGTTCGCTAGAGATTCCCTACCACTACCATACTTTAACTCTGTAGCACCCCACCGCCTACCATTAAGTGAGCAACGTAATTGGCAGTAGGCTTGAAAAAAAAGTACTGACTGCGTGTGGTCGAGCTCACACAGAGGGAGTTTGCCTAACTATCCTCGCCACCTGGCTTCAGTAACCAGCAGCTTAAAAAGGCTGTTGCGTGCATGCACTGTATGAAACGTCTGCACAAAGACAGCTTTATTTTTAAACACCTGTACACCCACACACACGTGCATGACGTGAACACAGACGCATAAATGCATACACACATGTGAACACACACAGGCACAGACCACACAGGCACAAGCACACAGGCGAGTGCACACGCACCTCCTAACAAAAATACACATAAATGCACACACAAGCACGCATACACACACACACACACTCACACAGGCATCAGTTCATAGGTGTGCACACACGCACCTCCCGGCAAGGACACAGTCGCGGCAGCAGTCGCGGCCGCCCCCATCGAGGTGGACCGCTGGTGCTGCGTGCCGCCCCCAAGGTAACCGCTGCCTGCAGTGGTGGGGGACTGCTGGTGTTGCGCGCCTCCCCCAAGGTTTCCACTGCCCGAAGCAGTGAGGGACGACCTCCGACGCTGTGTGCCATGCCCCAAATGACCACTGCCTGCAGTGCTAAGGGATGAGCGCTGGCTGCGCGCGGACATCTGCCTCAGCATGCGCCCCACATAGCTGGTGGAAGAAGGGTCGTTGGACGCGCCCAAACCGACCGCCCCAGAGGAGCGACGACGGGGGGACGCGAGGGAGGCGTTAGACGGACGCTGCTGCTGGAGGGGGTGCTGGAAGTTGGTGGGGGTGGAGTTGAGGGCTGAGGCGGCTGTGGGGGAGGTGGCCTGGCTAGAGGGGCGCGGCATGCTGGCGGGAGAACCCACGGGGCCGGAAGTGGTAGCTTTGGGGGAATGCGTTTGGGGGAGCTGGAGGGGTGGGAGTGGCACGCCACTGCCTGGGCTAGGGGGTTGGGGGGTCTGTGAGAAGGAGGAGTGGCCGGAGAAGCCCTCGCCAGGAAGAGGGTGGGCGTGCTCAGAGTGATGGCTGCTGGGTGACACAGGGTTGCCCTTGCCGCCTGCATGCGGTGCAGTGCACACAGTCACACGCACGCGAGTTCACGCATCTGTATTTACATGCATGCATGCATGCAATGCAATGCGCGCAGTCACACGCATTGCATGCAAGTTTATGCATCTGTATTTACATGCGTGCGTGCATGCAGTGCAGCGCACGCAGTCAAATACGCGAGTGTGAGCATCTACATCCATATTTGTAGTGCATATGGCGCCGTATCTGAGCACTCGGCTCTACGTTCATGTGACTTGGAGGGACACACGCGGGCAGCGTGCAAGTGGGACAACGCCTTTGCATGTGTGTGCACGCCTCGGGCAAGGAGGCATCTAGTTTGGGTGGATATATGTGAGCACTGGGTAGATATATGTGAGGAAGGGTACCAAGCCTGTGTGCAAGCCTGGAAGAACAAGCCAGGGTACCAAGCCTGTGCGCATGCCTCAGGCAAGGAGGCATCCAGCAGCTGTTTGGTGAGCACTGCAAGGGTACCAGGCCAGGGTTGCGTTGCTCGCCTGTAATACTTATCGGCTTCAAAGCCTTCAAGCTGGCCTTATTTGTGGTTTGTGGAGCTGCTCTAGCACCCGTGTGCCACCGGCCCCTTGAATTCCACCCACAGTAAGCACACACACTCTCGCGTGTGCTCCCCACGTTTCACCCAGCGAGCACGCAACCACTGGCACGCACACTGGACCCCATCCCTACACACAGCGGCCTTACAACAGTGCCCACAAAGGCGTTCCCACTCCCAACCAAATCCCCTACCCTGGGCACCCACCTGCAGCAAAGGGCTGCTGGCTGACATCAATGGCAGGGTTGGTAGCACTGGTGTGGTGCTGATTCACGTCCCCGCAGCTGTTGGCATCATATGCAGGGACATAAGCACCTGGGCTGTAACCAGGGGCCACGCTGTCGTGCTCCCCCCCGTCGCCAGCATCCATGGAATCCAACAGGAAGGTGTGTTGCTGGCCAGAGCTGGTACTATGCCCTCGTTCAAGGTACTGCTGCTCCTGCTCCTGCTCCTCCTCCTGCTGCTGCTGCTGCTGCTGCTGCTGCTGCTGCTGCAAAGAAGCTGGCTCCTCCTGTGGCAGAGGCTGCGTGTCATCAGATTCATGGGGCACCCTGCCAGCGTGTGGGTCCTCCTCGGTGTGTGTGGTGTTGGAGGCGGCGCTGGTGTTGATGTTGGGGGTGGCGGCCTGGTGGCTATGAGGGGTAAGGGGCTCTCCGTTGGGCAGGAGGCCCAATTGGGCCAGCAGGCCAGCTGTGAGGCCAGCAGCAGCAGCATCTTTGCTGGCCAGGATGTCCCGCACCTACGCACACAAACACAGCCATACATATGCGTCACGATGATCACCTCAAAGGTATCTGCCAAGCCATGTTGGTGCATGGAACCTCCTCATCCCCTCTTCCCGTGCATCCCACATCCCTGGATGTGCGCACCAACTGCTCATCGCGTCCTCAACCTGTTCCCCACCACCATCTTCATCTTGACCAAAAGGCTGGCAGTCAGACGTTTTGACTGGTTTGACTGGCAAGGCCGCTTGCTCCTGTGATCTGTTTGCCACCTCCTTCAGCGCCTTGTGCTTTCAACAAGGTTGCCTCATACCTAACAATCCATGTCTGAAATGTCCAACTATAATCAGCGCCTCATGAGGCTCGCCACTGCGCCAGCATTCACATGGAAAACTCCCCATGCCCACGATGGCATTCCTAATTGTGAGCTCTGAGGAGCCCTAACCAAGGAGCTCCTCCTCACCCACATGCATGCAACACAGGCGCGCTGATCCCTCTTGCCTGAGCACTCAAATGGACAATCCCCGGTGCCGTGATCACATTCCGGACGGTGAACATTGAGCCCTCACAAAGGAGCTCCTCACGCACATGCATGCAACACGAGGTGCTGACTTCCCTGTCCTGTCACACAGGTATGCGACCCAGGGTGCTGATACCCCTGCCATAAAAGGTGCTGGTATCCCTGCAGCACAAGGTGCAGGTGCCCCTGCCACACACGTGCTACGCATCTTGAGACCTACCAGGTTCTTAATATTGCTGCTGTTGGAGCGCGGCGGCAACCGCCCTGACCTGCTGCCGGCCCCATTGGCGACAGAGGATGTGGGGTCCTCGGAGTGCACAGTGCTCATGCGGGAAAGGCTGCCTGCGCCCACCGTGCCGTTCGCCTGTGCACACAAAGTGTGTATCGCAGCATATAAGTATTGCAGCATATTGCACAAGTATTGCGCATTGCATGTGCATGGCTTGATGCTTGTGCAGGAGGTCCTGCAAAAGTATTGCAGCACGTTGCACAAGTATTGCGCATTGCATGTGCATTGCTTGGTGCTTATGCGGGGGATCCTGCAAAAGTATTGCAGCACGTTGCAAAAGTATTACACATTGCATCTGCATTGCATGCGGCGGATGCTGCCTGTGCCGCCCATGCCATTCGCCCTGCGCACGCATCGCATACGCAAGTATTGCAGCAATGCGTGGAGTAGCTGTGCTGCTTGCTGTTTGTCTCCATGTTTACTGGGCCTCATATTCTGAAAGAATTTCTTACACATCCTTACATTATGGCTTAACATGTGCCTCCATACATACAGGGCCTCATATTCGTACATGTTCCTACAAAATGTATATTTATAATTATGAATCGCATCTTATATAATGGCTTGAAAGGACATGGAGCAGCGAGCAAGCGCACAGCGAGCCGGGAGCAAGGTCGTGCTGTGCTCTGAAGCACCTGGTATAGCATCTTTGCCACCAGTCACTCAAAACAATTCAGCTGAGAAGAAACCATGTAACAGCTCATGTGGGGTGAGGGCCCCGTGTCCTGCACCTCTGCTTAATGTGGCAACCAAACAGTGCATCGTGTCATCACATTGCAGCGTGCTTGGCCTCACACACACCTCCTGCAGGTTATGGTGCGTCGTGTTGGGCCCTGGGGGCGCCCAAGGTGGGAATTGAGGGTGCTGCTGCTGGGCCGCAGCCTCCTCCTCAGGCTCCAGCTTGGCCACCCTGGAAGTGTGTGTATGTGTTTGTGTTGTGTGTGTATATGTGTGTGTGTGTGTCCCGTGTTGTGTGTGTGTATGTGTGTGTGTATGTGTGTGTGTGTGTGCGTGCGCGCGCGTGTGTGCGCGTGTGTGTATGTTTGTGTTTGTGTTTATGTGTATGTGTGTGTGTGTGCGCGTGTGTGTCTGTGCGCGCGCGTGCCCAATCCTGAGTCGTTTGCACGGCGCTTCTGCTTACAGCCTCACAAGGAAGAAAAAGCACTGTACAGGTGTGTGGTAGGCAAGCTCAACCGCACAGCCTGAGCTGCATGCCCCCATCAGCCTGAGCTGCATGCCCCAACCCATATGCCTGGGCCCAGCACTCTGCGTGCCGTCCACAGCATGCATCTCCCATTCGTAGGTGCCTCACCAGTGTAGGGGTGCGTGCGTCCCTGCCTCACTACTTCACAGGTGCCTCACCAGTTCAGGGAAGGAGCCTGTGAGATCACACCCTCACAGATGCCTCACCAGTTCAAGGTGGGTGCCGCGTAGCGGGGCAGCTCCTCCGCCTCCTTGCCCTGCCTCCCGCTCGCTCCAGCTGCTGCCTGCTGGTGGTAGCTGGCGGAGCATGAGGTGCCCTGGTAGCCTGCCAGGTGGGGCGGCAGGCCCCACGTGGAGGAGTGCGGCTTTGGAGGGACGGCGCGCGGCTGTGGGTCTCCGCGCCGCAGTAGGGATTTGAGCACCTCATCGGGGCTGACGCCGCTGCACCATCACACCGTGCATCATGTGGTGGTTAACAGATCAGCGTGTTGAGCAGAATGGCATTGGCACATGGTGGCTGACGGTGGCCAGGATAGAGACCATCAAAAGGGGGGGGTGGGAGGATGCAGGAAAGAGAAGGCCGGAGGGGCAGGCCACAGGGGGCAAGCTGTACACATATAACAGACTTGCAAGCAGTCTTGTTGGGATACCACTTATATCCTATGTGTCTGACCTAGCAGCACAGAAAGAACAAAAAAGAGGCTGCAGTGCAGCTGCAGGTAAGCTTTGGCGTAAGTCATGCACTGCCATGAACTGCCATGCCATGCATCTCCAGCTCTCATTCGTTCACACAGGCCCTCCCCTTCCACCACACAAGCAGGTTTTACTTCCAAGGCTACAAGGAAAGTTTGCCAACCCTGAGGCAAAATATCGATGTACAGTGTGTGGGCTCAGATGGTCTGTCAAACTAGCCCCATCTATAATGATGTATGAGCCATAGTTGATGATAAAGCCAGTGCAAAGGGCCGAGAGCAAGAGAAGCACGCACCAGAGGAGCCCTAAGGCTTGGATGATGTGTTTATGATTTGGTCCCATCTTTACTGTAATGATAATGAAAGCAGCATCTTAACTGTAATGATAATGAAGGCAGTGTCTATACTGTATTGATAATGAAGGCAGCGTCTATACTGTATTGATCATAACGGCAGCATCTGTGACTTATTGATCACGAAGGCAACATCTATAACGTAATGATAATGAAGGCAGCATCTATACTGTATTGATAATGGAGGCAACATTTATGATGTATTGATAATGAAGGCAGCATCTATACTGTATTAATCATGAAGGCAACATCCATAATTGATTGATAACGAAGGCAGCGTCTGTAATGCAGTGATGGCATCTGTAATTTATTGATCTGCAATGTATTGGCCATGAAGGCAGCATCTAAAATGTTTGGATGATGTGGAGGGCCCAGTGCCAGCAAGAGAGGCAAGCACCAGACGTCCCGCAAGGTGGGGGCGCATGTGCGCCTACTACGCAACCGGCACCAGCAGAAGGTCCACCAGCTCCTAACAAACTGTGCCATAAACTTTGCCATAAACTGAAAAAGGCGTACGAAGTGAAGGCATAAACTTTGTAAAGGCATGCACCAGACGTCCTGCAAGGGGGGGCACGTGTGTGTCTGCTTGCTCTGGGCCCTTCCCTCTGCCTTTATCATAGGTCGTGGCTGTATACATTAAGAGAGGCACGCACCAGACGTCCCGCAATGGGGGGCGCGTGTGGGTCTGCTTCGGCGAGCTGCGGCGCCTCTGGGAGCCGGCGCGCCTGCACACAGCGTGACACACGCGTGACAACAGCGGGTGCATAGACGTTCATGAGGCTGCACGCCCGCCTCACCAATGCAAGATAACAGCAGGTGTGTAGGCACCTCAAGTGCCCTCCAAAATAATTAGGTACTGGAACAGCAGCAGCAGCAGTAGCAGCAGCAGCAGCAGCAGCAGCAGCAGCAGCAGCACAGAAGCAACAGCTGCATGCTCTGTTGAGTTTGACAGAACTCAAGCATGCCCCTCTCATCCAGGCGCAGACAGAACACCCAAACAACCGTCTCTGAGCATGGACAGGGGAAATGGGCGCCCAGCAAGCCGAGCTCGTGGTTGTGTGACAGGTGGTACTTGAATGAATTGCATGTGCATAGAGCTGTGTCATGGCAGTACAGGAGGGCAAGGGAGAGCAAGGGCATACACCAAGGCGGAGAGGACGTAGGAGATGGTGGAGGAAGGAGGAAAACATCTGCCGTGCCCTTCAAGCATCAATGCACAAGGCCACACAGTGTGCTGGAGCACACATCCAGGCTCACTGACTGCCATGGGCAACAGGAGGAAACAGATAACGGGAGGGGGAGAGAGGGCCGTGTCGTGATGAAAAAGGGATGCTAGTGGCACACTTGCAGCGCAGCAGAGTTTCCAGTAATCTCATTGCAGGAGGCTACGCAACCAACTGCAGGCACTCCATACGAGAGCCCCGTGTGCCCCTCTGACAGCCAAAGCCTGTGTTACACATCGACATATGTATCAACATCTGATCAGCACAAGCCTTGTTTTTTTGGCGGTCACATGTTTGGACAAAAGCTTTGCACAAGGCACTGCTACACCCAACTCAAAATATTAGACACTGAAAGAACCGGCCACGACATTACTTAGCAAAAGCCGACAAAAGCAAAACACCAGTGAGCCTGCCCTCAAACAGCAGAAAGTTGCTCTGTAAATCCAATCCTTGGTGGCCCCTCCTGCGCACTCTACAACCTTGCGCACCCTCCCGCTGCGACCTCTCACCTGAAGGAGCCATTACCCATCTCTGACAGCGCAAGGTCGTCTGAGGCTCCTCCCCCTTCACCCCCCATGTGTTGCAGGTGATGATGGTGCTGTGCGCTGGCTGCACGAGCGCCACTGGCTGCGCTGGTACTGGAGAGTGAGCGTGGTATGCTGAAGATGGAGATCGAGGTGCGTGGGGCGCGGGGCACTGGCGCGCTGCTGCTGGCGCCTGTCCATGGCTCACGATGGGTCATGGGGTGGTCGCTGGCGCTGCCGGTGCTGCCATGCGCCTGAAGGCTCAGAGGACAAACAAACACACGCAAGTTAACGAATTGAGCGGGTGAGTGGATGTATGTATGTATGACTGTATGTATGACTGTATGTATGACTGTATGACTGTATGACTGTATGACTGTATGACTGTATGACTGTATGACTGTATGACTGTATGACTGTATGTATGACTGTATGTATGACTGTATGTATGACTGTATGTATGTATGTATGTATGTATGTATGTATGTATGTATGTATGTATGCTTGTACAGGAGAGCAATGAGGCCTGAACACCTCATTCAGACCCGCCAAAGGCGCGAAGCGCGCTTGTGCGTGTTGCCTGGCTTGGATGGCGGTGTTCAGCTCCGCGTGGCCCCCATGACAAGGGAAAGAACCAAATAAAGTTGCATGCGCAGGAGAAAGAATGCCTGAATATCTCACACAGACCCACCAAAGGCGCGGAACGTGCTTGGGCGCGTCGCCTGGCCTGGATGGCAGTAGCCAGCTCTGAATGGCCCCCTTGATAAGGACCATCTGGGCAGCTGCCAGCACGCAGCCTGGGCTTGCTCAAGAGCAGGGCGTCCCCTCCTGCTCCCTTCGAGTTCAACTGGGGCAGCGGCAGCTTGGCTTCCAGGCCCTGCAGCTCGCGCTGTTGCTCCTCACGCAGCTCCCGCCGCCGCTGCTCCTGTGTCACAGCACAAACACACACAGTGAGGCTCAAACACTCTTGGCCGTTCACCCCAAAAAGCGCCATCCATGCAGCACTCACTGCTGGCCGTTGCTCCTGCGCCAGCACACACAGAAACACATCAGCGCCTCGTCAGCGTGCATTCACCAAACACAGGCACCACCCGTGGAGCACGAACCACTGACTGATACTGCTCCTGCATCAGCACACACAGCACACGGGGCGCTTGGGTATCCCCAGGGAACAAAGAGGGAAAAGAAAAACTACGCAGGCAGAGAAAACTTTCCCTACATCAATAAAGGAAAAGGAGACGCATTGGCTCCAAAGAGCCGTGAGTCCCCTCCACCACAAATATTTAGAACAAGAAGTGTTAATGAGGGTCTAAAGGGTTACTGGAAGCACCCTGCTCCAGAACCTGGCCGCAGAACAAAAAACAACACGGGGTGCTTGTAAGCCCCACAACACAACACGCAACATGTGGAGTGCTTGGAAACCACAACACACCACAAAAGGGGTACTTGAAAGCCCCAACACGCAACACAATCTACAGCACACAGGGTATCCTGGCACCCCTGGAGACAAGCAGATGAAGTGCCTCCCTGCCGGCAGGCTCCTTCCTCTCTATAGCAGACCAACAAGTAAGTTCTCACCTGCTTATGAATAAATGAATGGTGCCTTTTTCAGAGGCAGGAGCTCAAGGAGCAGCCAGCCGCAGCCCATGGGTTGCATTTGCGCTTTAGGTTTGTGCATATGCCATTGGTTTGTGCTTGCTGTGCTTGTGCCCTTGGTTTGTGCTTGCGCCCAGGGCTCGTGCCTCTGCCCATGGTTCATGCTTGTGCCCATGGTATGTGATTCCACCTGGTTTGTATCTCTACCCATGGTTTGTGCTTGCGGACATTGTATGTGATACCACCCATGGTTTGTTCTCACGCCCATAATTTTGTGATTCCACCTCACGGCAGTACGTACCTGCTGCTGCAGCAGGCAGCGGTAGTACTCATACAACGTGCAGCGCTTGATAGTCTGAGGCACCACCACATGGCAGCACATACCTGCTGCTGCAGCAGGCGGTGGTAGTACTCATGCATGGCGCTGCTCTTGATGGTCTGAGGCACCACCACGCCGGCACCCAACAGCGCAATGTCTACAGCTTGGGAGCCCTGTGGCTCTCCCTTTGCTCCTTTTGGGGACTGGCCGAGCGCAGCAGGCGCATGGTGGTGATGATGGTAGTCGTCGTGGGTATTGCGTTGTGCCTGCGAACACATGCGTACAGCACAGCAGGCATGTGCCTCCCTGTGCTCATTGCGAGGACTGGCTGTGCGCAGTAGGCAGGCGCATGGTGGTGGCAATGATGGTGATTGCTGGGGTTGTATTGTGCCTGTGAACATACGCGTACAGAACAGCGAGCGTGTCCCTCCTTTTGCACAGCAGACATGCACGTGCCTCCCTTTGTTCCTTTTGGGACTGGCTGTGCGCGGCAGGTGCGTGGTGGCGGTAATGGTGATTGTAGTGGTTGCTGCATCGTGCCTGAGAGCACATGCGCATGAGAAATGTGGTTCAGGCGTGTCAAACTTGCCCAGCTTTGCTGTACGCTGATGCTTGCTCAATGATGTGCCAATAATCACATATGCGCACGGCACAGCGGACATGTGCTCCAGCTGGGGCTGACAGGCAGCTGATCAGAATCATGAACAGTCCTTGTGTTCCAAGGGCTCCAACACTGAAGTGCGTGCACTGTGTTGAGTGTTTGTATAGAAGCAGAGCGGCAGAGCCCTTACAGCTCTTGGTAGCCTTGCTAGGCGCTATCCAAGAGCCATCATCTGAAAAGCCTGGAGTTAACCAGGCGTGCGCACTCAAAAGACACTGGAGATTGTTCAGTGTACTGAGGGCAGTGCAAAAAGTCCCCAAAGCCTTTGGGGGCTTTTTGCACTGGGGACTTTTTGCACTCCTGTGGCAAAGGACCCTTGGGCCAAGCTTTGAAAGACAAATGAGCATCACAAACCGAACAGTTCTGATAGCAGAGCAGTCGGGTCATTTGTGGGTGGTTTGTCATAAGAGCATGCACAGCAAGTGCGGTATAACAGAGTGCAAACAATCGTTCCACCTCAGTCCAACGCGTTCACAAGCATCCACCTCCCTACACAGCTCTGCCTGCAAGGAGTGACACTAGCTTTAAGAAAACAATGCAAAGCAGTGGCAGTGACCCCCAAATCCAGAGCAACCCAAACGGATTCCAGTGAGTGAGAGGGTTCTGGGTTGCCCTGCAGGGAGCCTAGCTGGGTGTACTGAGGGGAGGAAGTAGCAGTGCAGCTGTCAGCGTGCATACACAAGAAACAAATCAATGGCTTGAAAGGAACTTCCAAGCCTGCAAAGCCTTGTATTGATGGTCCAACTGCACCAAGCCTTCGGCGGTCACACATGCTGTGAGAGAATGCCAGCCTTTTCATGGAGTCTGCTTGTCTCATTTGCGTGCGGTGTGCAGTACAAGCCAAGGAGGCTTTTTAGGAGCCTTGGGGTAGGCCAGCAAAAGGGGCGCCGGAGTCAGCAGGGGTCCCAAGCAAACACATGAACATGGGGGCCCACCACACGCACCTGCTTCATGTGCAAGCTCTGCAGCGCCGACTCAGCAAAAGGGGAGATGGACCTCCGATGCTCTGGGCGGGAATCTGCACAAGGAGCATCGAGAACGAGGAGACATGATGCTTATGGCCGCATGCAGCGGTTTACGTGTATGAGCACCAGCAGCCTAGATCGTGCAATTGTGACAATCTCAGCCGGCCTTCCGATCAGAGCACCTCAGCTACAGGAAGAAACCCACGATGCGTGCGAAAGCGTGCACAGTATTTGCTGAAGCCCCGCATTTTTATGCATTCCTAGGACAGATGCTGATCGGGCAACACAGGGCAGGTGGAGCTGTTGGTCACCCTCAGCGACAGCTGGCGCAGGAACACAGGCAGCTGCTCATGAGCACAGGTTACCCATGATGCAGCACAGCTAAGGGGGTGTGGAGACACTGCCGGCACATCAGAGTGCAACAATACAGGCAGCCACACATAAGCACACGTTACCCATGGTACGGCACAGCTAAGGGGTGTGGAAGCACTACCGGCACATCAGAGTTGCAACAACACAGGCAGCCACACATGAGCACATGTTACCCATGGTATAGCACAGCTAAGGGGGTGTGGAGACACTGCTGGCACATCAGAATTGCAACAACACAGGCAGCCACACATAAGCACATGTTACCCATGGTATAGCACAGCTAAGGGGGTGTGGAGACATTGCTGGCACATTCAAAATTGCAGAACACAGGCAGCTGCTCATGGGCACATGCTCTTATGCAGCACAACTGAGGGATGTAGTGGTTGCTGCCAGCACAGCAGAAAGGGGGCGCCTACATGTAATCTCAGGATGCCACCCATTGTTGTGCCTGGAGCTCCCTCTTTGTTTCTGCTGGGAGCTGAGGATGGGGGGGCCAGCAGAGGCACGCGCTTGCTTGGCGGCATGCACTCTCGCCTGTGCTTTGGCCTGCGCTGCGTACAGCTGCTGTAGGCGCTCTGCTGGGTGGGCCTGTTGGGGGAGCGAACATGGTGGGGAGGGCAGCGTGCTGTGTGCGTGTGTGCGTGTGCGTGCGTGCGTGTGTGTGTGTGTGTGTGTGTGTGCGTGTGTGTGCGCGTGTGTGTTTAGTGTGTGTGCGCACGCGTGTGGGCACCACCTACTGGCTTCATCTGTGCTGTCACATAGCTACACACCTATGTACCCACACCTTGGCTGCTCAATTGCATACAGGAGTACATCCTCCCGCATCCACATTCACTCCTCCAAGAGAGTCAGGGCAGACACACACATGCACGCACGCAACACACACACACACATACCTGGGGATGTTGCAGGGCCTCTGCAGCCCCCTTATGGGGTGCAGGCTTTTGCAGGATGGCGCTGAGGTCGTCCATGGACGTTTCTCGCTGGCTGTCATAGCCTGTCGCGCTGTACCTGAGTGCAGCATCATGCAGTGCATACCGCCATCAGGGAAGTGAAGCAGGTAGGGGTGCTCTCGCTCCTGGTGCACACTCAGCCTTTGAAAGCTAGTTAGAGGGCTTGTAAGTCATTGACACAGCCATGGAGCATGGAGCAAGTCATGTCCATGCCTGCTTTTGTGCGTTTTGTTTCCAGTTGCACACATACACGTACACGTACAAACACACGCGCACGCATGCACACATGCATACATTCACATGCACACACATACCTGCTTGGGCCAGGGGATTGGCGCCTTGCTTTGGTGGACCCACTCCCTGCTGCAGACAGCCGGCGCAGTAGGTTGGAGTTGCGGGTGGAGTCCTGCACAGCGTTTGCAGCACAGATGTAGAACAGGAAACATTGTAGAACAGTAAACATTGAGCAGGGCAACTGTGAGACAGCAGAGCCAGAGCCTCAGTTAGAGAGGCCCAGGTTAAACCAAATAGCTGATCCTCAGTTAATTGGCTCAAGCAGAAGCATCAATGATGCTGGGGCGCTCAAGCACGGATGAGGCGCATGCGGATCTTTACTGAAAGGTCAGCGGGGCTGAGCAATAGAGAGGAGATATTGGCGTTGCCATCAATGATACATAACAGATATATGCATGGAATGCACTCAACAGTGACCCAATGCGGCAGCAACCCTAGTCATGCTGCCGGTTGCAAGCAGCTGTCCAGTTATGTGGCAAGAGCGGGTGACCCATGGCACGCTTCTTGTCACCTGCATTAAGAGCTCAACAAAAAAAACCATCTAATACATTTACTAAATAGAGGCGATCACATCACGCTCGAGCGCATACACCTTCCGCATTAGCACCCCTAATGGCCTTTCCGCACATTATACCTCACCCTGCTCCTCACTCTTCAAAAGTGGGAGTTCAGCAGTCACACCGGGTCTGCTGGTTTAGCCTTTTGATCAAGGCTCCTGGCAAAGTCTTCTGGTCGACTCTCCTGACCAGCAGCCACACCAAGTGCGCCAGCAATCACAGTCTGATCAGCACAGGACCCTGTGCGACAACAGCTGAGGTCTGATCAATGGGGTCGGACCACACCAAGGCCCCACCCTAGCAAGACAAGAAATACAGTCTGACCAGCACAAGACTCCACACGACAACAGTCGACACTGTCTGATAAATGCCAAGCCCCCACCTTGCGCGACAGCAGGCGAGGCAGGTCAAACAGGGGCGAGGTGGCGCGGTTGGAGAACTTAGGGCGCTCCTCGCCCTCCTCCCCTTCCACATCCCCCGCTTCACCCCCCTCAGAGGTGTACCCCTCACTGGGTCCTGAGCTGCCCTGTGTACCCAACGTGGCCCTCTGCAGCGCCACGCGCGCGTCCTTGCCCAGCTCCCCCTCTTCATCTCCCCCGAAACGTACAGACGGCTGGCTGCGTGCGGCGGCTGTTGCCTTCCGGGCCTTCGGATGGGGCGCTGACTTGACGGTGGTAGAGCGGGTCAACAGGTGCAAGTAGCTGAGCGGGGCTTCTGAGTCTGACGCAGGCGCAGCAGCTGTGTGAGGTGCTGCGCTGGCAGGCAGGAGGGGACCGTCTCCAGAGTAGCGGCGCTGGGACACACCCCGCTTGCTGGCGGCCAGGGCCTCGTTGGCACGGCGTAGGCGCGCCAGCACGTCCATCTGTTTGTGTATGTGTGTATGTGTGTGTGTGTGTGCACGCGCGTGTGCGTTGTGTGTGTGTGTGTGTGTGTGTGCACGCGCGTGTGCGTTGTGTGTGTGTGTGTGTGTGTGTGTGTGTGTGTGCGCGCGCGTGCGCGAGCGTGTGTGCGTGCACATGCGCGTGCGTGTTGAGTGCGTCTGTGTGTGAGTATGTGCATGCGTGTTCGTTTGTGTTTGTGTGCACGCGCGTATACGGCTTCCAAGAAGAGTGCACATGTGAGCACTGCAGGCCGCTTGCTGACCTTGGTGATGATGGGTGGAGGCGAAGGAGGGGGGGGGCGGCGCAGGGGGCGGTGCAGCCGGCTGCTGCGCTGCGCGCTTTGCTGCAGCTGCTGCGGCTGCCGCCCGCGACTTCTCTGCGGCCGCCTTCATGGCAGCCCTGAACTTGGCAGCGGCAATCTGTGCTTCTGTGGGTTCCTCCTCCACGGGCTGAGGCGGCGGATGAGGGGCTGGTTTGGGGCGCAGGTTGGGCCTGGCCCTAGACACCAAGTCCTGCGAGTTGCCGAGGGAGGGGGGGGCCAGGCGGGCACGCGTGGTGGCGGTGTAGGGGGAGCGGCTGCTGGCGTGCAGCGAGGTAACAAGCTTGGGGGAGGAGGAGTTGATGGCCTTGTCGGAGGGGGGTTGGCCCATGAGGGGTAAATCAGCCCGGGGTTGGCCGTGCGCAGGTTTGGCCTGCACGCAACAGAGCAGGGAGGGGGACTGGCAGGTGAGCAGGCAGCACAGAGGGGCAGGAGCGGCAAGGCAAAGCGGGCGGCGAGCACGCATGATGGACGTGCGCTGCAGGCTTGAGTTGAGGCAACCATCAGTCGATAGCCGAGTAGGGCAAAGAGGGCCCAAGAGTCTTTGTTAGTATCTCTTGGCCTCTTTGGGCCTATTGAAAGAAAAACTCATCCATGGTCATCAGGCCAGGCAAGGGACTGAGCCATCCCAGCTCCTGCAGGAAGCACAGATCGTCTCAGGCCGCGAGGAACTGCGTATGCTTGCCATCAGCACAGCTCTATTTTGCCTCCGGCCGCTCAATCGGAATTGTCCATGATGCATGCGTGCTTGCGCGCGCGTGCCTGCACACACACACACACACACACACACACACACACACACACTCGCACACGCACACCCACACACATACACACACACACGCACAAACGCACGCACACACACACATACACGCACGCACGCACGCACGCACGCACGCGCGCCCGTGCGCACACACACACATACACATACACACACAGCATTGCTTGCTAGCCGCGTGCGCACCTGGGGTGGCTGTCCAGGCATTGGAGAGGCCATGAGCACAGAGCCGCACTCTGCAGCAGCCTTGTGTGCAGCGGCTGCAGCTGCAGCAGGGCTGCGTGGCGCATGGAGATCAGTATAGGACACGCGCGCTGGGTCCATGCGTGGGAGGCTGTGGCGGAAGTGGGGAGTAGTAGCAGGACCTGCAGAATAATAGGAGGGGGGGAAAGGGTGAAAATGCAAAGTAGAAAATGTTCTCTAAAGGTGGGGGAGGAAAGCGTGAAATGGTGGAAGTATGAGGAAGCAAAGCCTGTGAGGAAGTGGGAAAGAATGGCATGTCGCACGCCTCTTTGGCCTCCCCACAAACAAGGGGAGCATTTTGAAATTGCAGCAGAGCTTGGTACAAAGCATGCATATCTGATGGCCTGATCCTGAGGCACCTAGTTGTTGTAAGATCAGGCACCAGCACTGACATCTAAGCAGAGGGAGAGAGCAGGTGAGCCAAGAGCGTTCGCTGCAGGGCCCGGGATATTTTTCATGTTATCATGCCTGCAGCTTCCCTTCTGTTCACAACTTGCTGCTGGATGTGGCCAGGGCTATTTGCATCATGTTGGCATGCCTGCAGCTTCCCTTCTGTTCACAACTTGCTGCTGAATGTGGCCAGGGCTATTTGCATCATGTTGGCATGCCTGCAGCTTTCTTTCTGTTCACAACTTGCTGCTGAATGTGGCCAGGGCTATTTGCATCATGTTGGCATGCCTGCAGCTTTCTTTCTGTTCACAACTTGCTGCTGAACGTGGCCAGGGCTATTTCTATCATGTTGGCATGCCTGCAGCTTCCCTTCTGTTCCCTACTTGTTGCTGAATGTGGCCAGAGCTATTTGTATCATGTTGGCATGCCTGCAGCTTCCCTTCTGTTCCCTACTTGTTGCTGAATGTGGCCAGGGCTATTTGTATCATGTTGGCATGCCTGCAGCTTCCCTTCTGTTCACTACTTGTTGCTGAATGTGGCCAGGGCTATTTGTATCATGTTGGCATGCCTGCAGCTTCCCTTCTGTTCACAACTTGCTGCTGAATGTGGTCAGGGCTATTTGCATCATGTTGGCATGCCTGCAGCGGCCCTCCTGTTCCCTGCTTTCTGCTGTGCTGAGCCCCCCGTCACAGGCTCATTCGGCTCTTTGCATCAAGCTAGCATCCATGTGGCAACCCTTCCGTTCCCTGCTTGTTGCTGAGTGTGGGCCCCTGTCAAAGGCCCATTCTCATTCAGGAGGCACCCATCCAAAGTAGGGTCACTCTGCTATCGTTGCACAATTGAATGCAAGGGTGTCTCACATGCAACCTGCACACATATACATACACAACACACGCGCGCACACAGCCAAGCACTCCACACCTGACGAGCGCGCGGCCTTCTCCTCTCCTTTATCGGCACCCTTCTCCTCACCCTCTTGACCCAAGGGCGGCGGCGCATGCTCCCGATCTTGGGAGTCCCACATGCTGGGCGGCTGTGCTTGTGCGTACGAGCCCCGCCCCCCTGCTGGCCGCCACTGTGTCGCACTCTGTCCTCCCTCCTGCCCCCTGCTAACCGTCGCTAAGTCGCACGCTGCTCTCCCCCCTGCGTCAATGCTGGCCGCCACTGAGTCGCACTCTGCTCTCCCTCCTGCATCCATGCTGGCCGCCACTGAGCCGCCCCCAGGTTGCAGTGGGGGCAGGCGCAGCTCAGGCGAGCAAGGGGTGGTGCTGCTGGTTGCCGGTGAGTCGATGGCATGGCCTTCCAGCTCCCAAGCAGGCTGCGAGCACGCCAGCTGGTCCAGAGACAGGGGGTGCGTGCTGGGGCTGGGTGCGTGGTGCGCCCCATCGCCACCCTCAGTCTTACTTGTGGCAGCAGCAGCGCGAGCGGAGTAGCCGGCGGAGTCGGGGCCTGCGCCTGCTGACACGCCGCCCAAGTCATCGGTGCTGTGGATGCTGCCGCCCTCGTCTGGCAGGCTGGTGGGTTCCCCCTCCTCTGCGCCCAGCTCATCTGTCCCCACCGCCACATGCATCTGCTCCCGCTGCTGGGTTGACTGGGGGGAGGGTCCGTCTGCATTCATGATGGCACGGTTGCGCGAGCGCCTGGGGTCGTTGGCTGCCAATGCCCCGATCAACACATCCGAGGAGGGAGGCAGGGGCAGGTAGTTGGAGGGCACCCGTGTGTGCGTGGCCTCGTTTTCGGAGTAGAAGGAGCCACCACTGGAGATGCGCGTATACAAGCGAGCCGCGCTCTCGGGGTCGCTGGGCCTACTCGACAGCCCATCAAGCTGTCGCTGCTGCTGCTGCTGCTGCTGCTGTTGCTGCTGCTGTTGCTGCTGTTGGCTTGAGGAGGGGTTGGGCAACGGGGTGCCTCCCTCCTCCTGGCTACTCGCCTTGCCTAGGTTGGACAGCCTGCTTGCTGCAGCGCTTGCCACCTGGGTGATGGGCTGGGGTGGCAGCGGCAGGAAGTCTGAGGGCATCCGGGAGTGGAGAGCGCTCTCTGTGCCTGAGCCCATGCCTTGCGGCTGGTGCTGGTGGTGGTGGTGCTGCTGCTGCTGTATGGCCCTGGCAGCCATACTGTGGGGAGGCGGGGGCAGCCCCATCAAGCCGGGGGGCAGTGGGAGGAAGGCGGAGGGCATGCGCGAGTGCCCCGGCTGTGGGCTCTCCAATCCCACCAGCTCCTCCAGCCGTTTTGAGCCTGTCTGCCCTGTGGGGGTCAACAACAGAAGAGGTGGGAAGAAGTATGTCAGGCAGGGTCTGGTGCGGCATGCAGGGCCAGCATGGGGTGGTGGGTGCTGCAGCGGGAGATGGTGGGAGAAGCAGGCAGCATGCATAGAAGGGCGCAGCAGGCAGCAGAGCGCCAAAGAGCTCCAGGTTGATAAGGTGCGTGTGTGCACGCATGCGTAGACAGACGCGCGCGCGTGTATGTACGTGTGTGTATGTGTGTGTCACAAGGTCATGGCTTGCATGCTCACCAAGGGAGGGGGCATTAGAGGGGGTGCGCGAGTGCAGACCCCCCAGGGCGACAGCCTGTGAGATGCTGGTGTGGTAGGAGGGAGGCTGGTGGCCGGGCTCATCGCCTTTGACAATGAACAGGGACATATCAGAGGGGGCCCCCAGGCTGCCACCTGGGGGGCAAGCAAGGCAAGCAAGAGTAAAAGGAGAGATGTATTTATAGCGATGACGTCCACACGGCAGGCACTTTGCCGTTGAGGAGGGGGGGGGATATGGGGAGCTGCCACCATTGGGGAAGGCAAGTGACGACAGAAGCAGGGAGTCCATTGTAGGCAGGTGCAAAGGGGGTTGCTTTGTGTAGCTTTGTAGATCAGCCCCCATGAGGTTTGACATCTTGGAGTCTGGGTGACGTTCCGGAATGTGCTGCTGGCGGGCTTGGAGAGAGGTGTGCAAGAGAAGTGCACAGGTGCAGAGGAGGGGGGGCTGTCCATGCCCTGCCTGGCGCTATTAAAAAACGTTTGTAACGTCATAACATACCAGACCAACCAATACAGAGCCATACCTTTGCCGGTGCTATCAAAACTCGCCGCAGAGCTGCTGAGTTGTGAGTTTGCCTAAAGTGCTGAGGGAGCAGAGGAGGAGGCTGGGAAGCATTCCCCGACCAAAATGCCAGGACAGCCTGAAATCCCACATTGCCCTTGCTCATTGTTGCTTCCATATCTGACCCTTTCACTCTGTAGGATTGCAACGTCAAGTTCAATTTGAGCATCCCTGCTCAGCATGTGAGTGGACAGCCCTCATTCAGGGCAAAGCAAACAACTTTTGACGACGCAACAGCTGCTTGGAGAGCTGGATTTGGGCCAGTAATCGATTGGGTCGGCCAATTCCATGTATACGCCGTATGTTTCACAATCTCCCAAACATTTGACATTTTCCCTGAAAATAGCTGAATATAGGGCATGCAGACACGGAGTTAACCAGCCCTATTAATTAAGCAGCCTCTTGAGGGCAGGCAGACCATCCAGGTCCTACAAGCACCGACAGGCACTCTGCTCAAGCGCTTACAGGCACTCAGTTCAGCATGACAAGTACTAGGGCGTGCTTCGCCCACCATATCTGGACACTCACCATCCTCACTCCCTCCCATGCTGTAGCCATCCTCCCTGGTTTCCGCACCACCGCCTTCGTTGGTCTTCGGCGGTGCACGCCGCTCCCCTGAGCCCTCTTCCCACGACCTCTTGATGCTTGAGTTTCTGCTTACCTGTGTTTGTGTGTGTGACCATCAGAGGGTGCTGTGCTTTAAGATAAGGGCATTCAAATCATGCCAGTTGCATGCATCCACTCTCACGCTCATCATGGCTCAGCAGACTCATTGTGCTGAGACACTCCGCAGTCTCGGTGGAAAATTGAGAAATGTTTGGATGCAATGCTATTCAACTCCTTTCCCACGTAACCCTATCTCAAACCTCGGCATAGGTATTTCTGTCAGGTGATACAACAAAGATGCAAACGGCCAGCATCACGGCAGATACATGAAGGGAACGGTGACTTGTGAGCCATCTTAAAAGGCAAGGCGAACTCAGGTTGCAGCAGTTCAGAGGGCCCTCGAACATGCATGCCCATGAGTTTGTATTTGCTCAATGGATGCTGGCAATTTATAAAGATGCAAGTGTGAATTTGTTTGCGCGCAGAGCAGAGCGTAAGCAAAGCTGCTGAAGTGCATATGTGTGCGTGCGTGAGCAACGCTGATAAAGTGTATATGTGTACATGCGCATGTGCGCATTTGTGTGTGTGTGTGTGTGTGTGTGTGTGTGTGTGTGTGTGTGGTGTGTGTGTGTGTGTGTGTGTGTGTGTGTGTGTGTGTGTGTGTGTGTGTGTGTGTGTGTGTGTCGCAAGTGCGCGATTGAGATGCACAGACAACTGTGTTACTGACATCAGCAAAATCCATAGCATGGATGACACGCACTGGACAAAATGAATTCAGCTCAGCCCCCTTCCAAGGCCCTTCCCCCTCCACTCCCCTCACCTTCGCTGATTTGGCAGGTCCTAGGGGAGAGGACGCCCTCTTGTCTTCTTGTTGCTGTCTTGTCCTTCTTTTGATGCTGTCCATGTTCCTCTGGGGAGAGACATGTCAGAAGGGCATCATCACAGCACATCACAGATGTGCATCGAATTCGATGCAAGCCTGCGCGACAAGTAAATCCAGCAATCGCCACACCCACCAGTGCCTTTGAAATCAATGCTCCTTTGCACTGCGCCTCGATGGATGCCGCTGATATGTTCAACCTGGGTTCATCTGCTATGCCATGGCTACTACGTTTCCTGTGCCCTCCAGCGATTACTTCAGCCTCATGCCACATGCGATTGACTCATTGTTCTGGTTCAAGCGGGGGAAAGCTCCATTCATACGCCTGAGGGTTTATCATCAGAGCCTCTGCAGCGCTATTCCTATAATAAGCCTTAAATTTTGATATTATGGCATTTTTCCACATTCCATCTGTATGACGTGTTCGTAGAGTGCTCTAAAGCGACCTGGCAACACACGCGCCCACTTCCAATTTGAAGAAAGCCTGCTCCAGCGTGCGACCGGTTTTCAGGTACCTCCACTTTTCAATCCCACTTCCAACCAAAAATCGGAAATTTTGGCCTGGTTTGGACTTAAAAGCGACATTGGACATCGGGCCATAAACTACAGATGGGGGTGAGGAAAAGCAGTTGAAGTTCATTTCGGTTGCGAGCGTATTGAGGGAGGCTTTGACAGACGAGAAACATGCATTTTCTACTGCAATTGCTTTTAAGGTGTGTGAGCTGCGCAGGAAAGACAAGGATCTGCCTAAACCATTACATACTTGCCCAGCTTCCGAACGCTGACTTTATTCCTTTCTTGGCGAGTCTCCACATTTTGACTGATCTTGATATCAATGCTTTTCTAGATCAAGATTCAAAATTTTTGTCAGAATTGGTTTCAATTTTTGATGCTCGATGAGAATGTTTCACCAGCAGCCAATCAGCTAGAGTCTCGGGCTGTAGGCCACCCCCCCCCCCCCCCTTGTAACCTTTGTAACCATTACCCTCTGGTGAGGGAGACCCACTGCTCTTTGAGCCAATGTCACTCCTTTCCTAAATTGATGTAGGGAGTGTTCTCACTGCCTGAATGGTTTCTTGCAGAAAAAAGAAAGTGAAAGAAAGAAACCTGAACAAACACTACTCACTGTCCAAAATCAAATACTCACTTGGAAAATTACTAACAAAACGCGCCATCGAATACAGCAATATCAATTATAGCAATAAAGAATGGGGGTTGGAGGGACTCTACTCTGAGAGCTTGCAACCTCATGTAGGCAAGAATATCAGCGATGACTTTTCAAAATTCTTGAAATGCCCTGCATGTCTTCATCTACGAGACGCGCCAACCTACAGCTTAGCTTTGTGGTGGAGGGGCCTTCTGCCTCAAACCAATGTCTCCTCTTCCTAAATTGATGTAGGGAAAGTTTCATCTGCCAACGTAATTTTTCTCTTCACCCTACAATATCGCAGAGGCACCCTCCCTAACCAAAAGCATGCGGTCCGCTCCAGAAGATCGACTAATCCGATATGCTCTCTCCCTGGCTATCATCAATTAGATAGCGCACTCCACAAGCTCCCAGGCTGCCAAAATCATATCATTCCCAACGTGAAAACTGTACGTCATAATGTTGCTTGCGGAATGATTACAAAAGCTCTTGGCTAAAGCCCTTGGGGAGCAGGCTTGGTTAACAGACATAGGAAGTGATGACCATCTGTTGCTACAAAACCTTTAAAATCCTGCTCGTGCCTCAAACAGAACCATACCACTTTACCTCTTGCCTTGTAAGCTTCCTACGAGATCTAGACTCACCTTCAGCTGTCCTGATGCTATTATCGATCAGCCGAGAGTGCGCAGCAAACAAGTCAGCGTTATCAGAGGATATCATTTAAAGAGAGGTGTGGAGGGGGAAGAGCACACTACGCTAAGCTTGAGCTGCATGCTGTGCTGGTATGGCTTGAGTGAGCTGCATGTGTGTTAGCTGCACCCTGCCTACCGCTTGCTTGGCTGCTATTGCTTGAGGTGTGTTGCTTGACAGCTGGCATGGTTAAAACCGTTGTGCTCGCATCAAGAAAGAAAAATAGCAGGACTCAGGCGGACCAGCTGACCAGGTTTGCATCACATCAGGAACAAGACCCTTGGCACATGGCCATGATGAAGGGAAATGCGCCAAAATTCAGAGGATACTTCACAAGAAGGATAAAAGAGAGGGAGTCCCACCAAAATTTGTATGTATGTACAGGTCACACCTCACATACTTGACCATGAATATTTCAAGGACCATGTACAGCACACTGTCGTCTCAGCAGGCTCTTGTCATGATATGGATCACTGAGCTAAGCTGGGACCTGGGGGCAAGAACTTTATATACAAGCAGAGCACCCTTGGGTGGAGTGCTCAAGTTGAGCAGCTCAACGGTGCTAGACGTCGCTGCTGCTGTTGCTGCTGCCTGCTTGGTGCATGAAATCTTCGAGGAAAAACGACCTTGCTCTCTTAGCTTCTCCTTGACCTGTTCCGCAAGTGACCTCTCTTTGGCCAACCCATTGTACTCACTCTACTCATCCTTTCTTGCTTCACACCGCGCATGGCTCTCTCAATTGGCAACCCCCCTTGCCACTGTTTTTCGACTGCCACTCTTCGTAGGGGTGCATTGCTTGGTCAGGTCCTGGAGCCAAACCGAGTGGTCCGCTTCATGACCAAGTGGCAAATCACGAAATGCATGTTTATTAGACCAAGCATCTTGCTCAAATGCTTAGAAGCACATGCTGCCTGATCTCTGCACTCACCACCCAGCTTGCCATCAATGAAAATCAAGGCAAGGAGGGATCATGTGGCTATGGCATTGGACCAAAAGAGCATGCAATGCACTCAGCACCGGCGCAAGCCATGCAAAATCGTCATTCACCTGCCTGTCCACATCAACAGAAAACACACACACAGGGGCGAACCAGGGCCCTTGGGGGAACGTGGCCATTGGCTGCGCCCTACGCAACAAAGCACAAATGTAGAGCAAGGAGGTAACCTGCACCCTTGCTGTGCGCATGCAACTGCTGTACAAAGCTCGTGCAAGCACGAGTAGCACCTCCACACCAGAGCACAAACTACCCAGCACCACCCAGCAGGCTAGACTCCAGCAATCGCCTCAACATGCATCAATCCGGCGCTGAACCTTGAGGCGAACCAGGCATCGCGTCCTCCCACTTTCCCTGTGTGTTTTTGTCGTGTTGGTCAAACGTGGTCTTCAGTGTGTTAAACTTTAGTACTTACCGTATGTCGTCTGTTGCGTGATAAAAATTGTATCCCCTCATTGTGTTTCCTTCCCATCTTGATTTCTGAGCTTTGAGTTGAGTGGGTTGAGCATTCTTACATGGATCAAATTAGTTTGTGTGCCCAATCATTAGGCATCTAACTTTGCATGCTGCAGTCTTCCAGGCTCTCCCGCTCAACACACTATTGCCCTCGCCCGAAAGCATACCTGAAGGCAGTACGCGCAGCCATGGACTCACAACCAGCTCAGGAGAAGCCAATTAGAAGGATTGCAGTGTTCTGCGGCAGCAGCAGTGGTGTATCCCCACTGTACGGAGAGTGTGCCAGGAAGATGGGCAGCCTCCTTGCATCAAGAGGTAAGCTCCATCCATCTACATGCAATCCGTTTGCGTCCTCAGCTACCACTTTGGTGCGAGGACATTATTGTGCACAAAATGAGTGCTCTCTAAGCACTTCTTGAAGTACTATCCTTAGAACTGTAGCCCTCTTTATTCCTCCACTAGAGTGCAGCTCAAATTTGAGTCTAGACTCAAATTTGCTTGGCAGCCATACGGACTGCCTCTCATCGACATCTTGAATGGATGCTCTTCTTGTTTACAACTTTGCCCGGGGCTGTTGCTCCAACCCTATTTTTTAAACCTGCGGACCATTTTTGCCCTTGCTTGTGACCTTGCTTGCAGGTACAGGACTGGTTTATGGGGGCGGCACAGTGGGCTTGATGGGTGAAACTGCTCGTGCTGTAAGTGTTGCCTGCACTTGCATGTGGAGCGTTTTTGTCGAGTCTCCAGGGAGGGGCTGGGATTGATTTTACATTTGGGGTATGGGGTAACAAAAGGATGTCATCTTCTGTCTTGACGTCATTGCAAACGGTACATGCTCCACACACAGGTTCATGAGGGAGGCGCCGAAGTATTTGGCTGCATTCCCAAGGCACTTGCACCTCGAGAGGTGAGGAGATGCATGCTGTCCCTGCCTGTTAGGACACTCATCTTGTAGCATTCTTCCACCTGAGTGCACTCCAAATTGATGCACATACACACACACACTCTCAGTAGCTTGTGTCTTTTCCATCGTAACTCCCTCTTCAAACCAGTGTACATTCTCATCCTTTCCAACCGCAGCTGTCTGGAGAGATGATCGGGCACCTGGTGGTTGTTGATGACATGTAAGTGTGGATGATGGCATGTGAGGACATCCCATGGTTGTTGATGACATGCGTGAGCGTGCATCGCCGCGCACCTCATGCGCTCCTGCGTGCACCTTCTTGCTTTCATGTCCATCCCTTGCCCAGCACCTTGGGTTTCACAGGCACACCTCTCTGCCTTCTGGGATGCCAAGCCTCCCCTGCCTACTTGTAGGGAATAGCTGTGCTCAACACCGCTCCCACTCACATTTGTTTGCAGGCACCAACGAAAGGCTGAGATGGCTCGGCAGGCAGACGGTTTTATTGGATTGCCAGGCGGTAAGAGGGAAGTGCTCAGTACCAGCTGGCAAGCAACTGTAACCTGCGCCTGACTTGAAAATACACACGAAAGAAAAGAAGGGAAGGATTGCAAGGGCATAGGAAACTCTCCCTGCATCAACCAAGGAACACACGCAATCCACAGCTGAAGCTCACTCATGGCAAGCAGCACAATACACAGGTGGAGCTCGCTCACAGCTGGCAGCACAGTACAGAGCTGAAGTTCAATAGCAGGGAGCACAATACAAAGCTTGAAGCTCACTCACAGCTGGCAGCACATTACACAGCTTTCGCTCACTCACGGCTGGCAGCACCAGACACAGCACAGGGGTGTTACCGGTTTTCTAATTTTTGATCAGATAAAGTAATATAATAATCGGAGTTTTAGCACCTATGGGGTTTGTAGGTCGTTTGGGTTGTTTGTGGATGTTTGCACCTAAGATAAAGTAATAATCGAGGTTTTAGGACCCAACCGGGCACAGGGGCTGGCAGCACAACACGCAGAAAGGCACAGCTGGCAGCACAATGCACAGCACAGGCATGGGGCCCAACCAGGCCCCCAGGCAGGGTGGTGGCGTTGCATTGCAATAGATACATTGTGATTGAGCCTTCGACCAGATAAGCTCAATCACGATGTAAACAACGTAAGCATTGCAGTGATTACAGCACCAGCTGGAGCCGCTTCTGAGCATGCATGGGTTGGCATCTCTGGGTGGATTCCTGGCTTTGATCTACCCACCCGCAGAGCAAGCGCATTCTCACGTTCTCACCATCAAATTCTCATGATCATGTGTCAAGCAGATCCCCAAGGGAGAATGAGCAATCAATCACCTGGTTGCCCTTTAGTTGAATGCATCGAAGGCTGCAGTTTTACCAGAAAAGAAGAAAAACCATGCAGGCAGTAGAACATTCCACACGTCAATGAAGGAGAAGGAGCCACATCAGGTAGACGTAATCATCCTACAAGGTAGGGCTGGGAAGCCCTACCCTGCAGGCTGGGATGATTTTTGACAGTGTCAGCTTTCAGCATTTGCAGCAATACACGCTTAATGCATGGCACAAGATCAAACCGGTGACTCAAATAAGGGCGTGCTCTTGAGGCTGTAGACTCCATTTGAACGCATTTGATTTGCATTTGCTTCAGGTTTCAGTGGACGCTGCATGCTCATTGTGGGCCATGACTTCATTCTGATGGATAAAGGAAAGAAAGACCACGCTTGCCAAGTCCGGCCGCGTGCATAAAGAAAGGGAAAGGTTTACCGAGGTTTCTCTGCCTATGAGGGCAGCTTAGTTGAGGCAAAATGGTGCCTGTAACCAAACCAGCCCAATTTGTAGAAAAGGTGCAAAAAACATAGAATGCATTCACAGCAGGTAAGCTGACGCAAAATTGGCTCATTCTAGGACATCAGCCTGGTTCATGAAGTCTTTGAGATGTGATGCGCTGCTTGGGGGTGCAGAACCAAACGTGTGATGGATAAAAAGTCACAGCCAGAATTTCATGATCACAACCTTTCCAGACTAGCTGGTTCTACTCAAGCAATGCTGTTTCCCCTGTGCACCAGGGAAGCGCATTCAAGAATGCCAACAAATAGAAGTGTCTCGATATTTCCGCTGAAGCCTTCCATCAGTGTTTCCGGTTTAGTCCCAATTTGGGAACTAGCAATTCAATCCTAATTGGTACACCACATTGTCAATTCAGCTTACAATCACTTGTCTACATTTTTTTTCATTTTTCAAGAGGTGGACAACTCCCATATATCACTGGATATGCCTTTCCTGGTTCTCTTTCTCAAGTTCAACCATGCCAACCATTATTATTCCATTAAACAGCATGTCCACCCAAAAATGACGAAAATCAGAGGACTCCAGATCACACTTCTGGCCTCAGGTCATACCAAAAAGGCGCACAGCTCCACCCTGGGACCATTTTACACTCCCAAGAATAAGCATATTTTACCCCCAAATACCTTGCTAACATCTTGCATTCTTAAGAAAAGGACCATAATTGACTTTAAGCACCCCTTATTCTCTAACGACTTTTCGTTTTTATAGCTCAAGTCCTGTATCTGACCAACCACTGGGTCTTTACACTCCATTCCTTTTGCAATGCTACTGTTTTTGTGCAAGGCCTCCAAATCCCTGAAGGTATCCAATTTGGTGCAGTGGGTGTTTGGGTATGGAGTTTTGGTGATCAAAAAGTAAAATCCATGCCGCAGCTGATAAGGCACATGGGCCCTTGGGCATTTAAATTCTAGCGCAATAGACAGGGGCTAACTCCTGCAACCAAACTTGATTGTCCATGGTTTTGGCCCGCCTGTGCTGGAGCGTGTGAAAAACATGCCCATTTGGGTGGGGGATTTGTCCTCTGCAATGTCTCCGCACCTAGCTTAGTAATCAAATAAATGTATTGATGGCTTTCCTCTTGTGAACCTATCTGTCTTGTCGCAGCACAAGCATCTTCCCTGTGAAGCCGACGCCATGCCAATGCCATCAGGAGCCCCTGTTTCCTTCATTGTGTGATTGTGGCTATTTTTTGCAGGCTTTGGGACTTTGGAGGAGCTGCTGGAAGTGATCACTTGGCAACAACTGGGGTTTCACAATAAGCCAGTGGTAGGTACCGCTTGTTGTGGCTCTTTTGGTTTTTGGTAAGGACTTCATACACAACAAGTGCTGTCGAGGGCAAGATGCGCCCAAACAAACTATCTGCCCCTATCTAACAAATGCAACACCCTTTCTTTGCTTGCACCTGGGAAGTGTTCACAAAAAAATAATTGCTTGTCAAGGCACAGGAGGTGTTTCAAAATAATTTTTCCAAATGCAAACATTGTTTACAAATTTAAACAATACAAATTGAGGTTGACAAGTCTTGGAATGTACTATAGCCCCAGTCATTGGAGGTGGCCCCCAATCTGCCTGCTTCCAATAAAGTTTACGATCAACTACCCAGGCCAACCCAACGCATCCCTTAACCCCGAAACTAGACACACAGGCCAAACAATTTACTGGAGCTGCCATATTCTGGTGACCTGAAGTGCCGTGAGCAAAGTTCGAGGGACGACCGTATGTCATGCAGCTGCAAGGAATCTAGCCTGCACAAGAGCCCAGCCTGGCCATCCCAAGCCCACAGGTTTTCTCCTGATGGTGCATGCTCACTTCGCATTTTTGCATGTGTGCCATAGTTGAGTCCTGGACCTGGTCGTGGCCCAGCCAAAAAATTAATGTTCATCTGCAAGTTGCTACAGCCTGCCATGGGCGAACAGATTTTCATGCTGGCAATTTTGATGACTCGAATAACTCATGATCGTTACCGATGGTGAGCTGCGAGTTCAGAAGTGAAGCCATGAAAGTTTGCTCATGCGATGAGGAGCAGGGCCTGCGCTCCTGGGCGACCCTGGTGTAAATTTTTGGATTTCTAGCGCATGATCTGCTTGAATTGCCCAGGATGATGGGCTTGATTGTGACTGATACAGGCATTCTGCATGGCTTACACACCAGTACTGCCAGCGGACTAAGGCGCTGCAAAATGTGTATGCATGTGCAAGGTAACTCTTGTGCAGGATGCATCTGTCTGTGGGCAAGGCGCCACAGTCAGATGATTGCCTAAATAGGCACACCCGAACACACCCATGAGCACATGTCTTGCTGTTTTCGTCCCAGGCACTGCACCTCAAACATTACAGCGTCGCTAGGGATGCTTCTCCGCACTTGTTATTGTGTTGCAGCAAGAACAAGGAACGAACAATGCGAATTTGGGAACTGAAACCTTGCCCTCACCCTTGATGGGGTAGGCTTTACTTGAATAAACTTTAAGCACAGCAGAAACAATGAACACACTCACCCTGGCCAGGGGCTGAC
Source organism: Dunaliella primolecta (assembly GCA_914767535.2). NCBI lineage: Eukaryota > Viridiplantae > Chlorophyta > Chlorophyceae > Chlamydomonadales > Dunaliellaceae > Dunaliella > Dunaliella primolecta. The sequence continues at coordinate 11,236,003 of OU611755.1, forward strand.
ACCCCCCTGGTAAAAATGCTCTAACCAAGTTAAATCACAAAGGGTTTGAAAGCGACTCTTAGGCTCCCAGGAGAATTGTGACTTTCTCTCCTGGCACGTCACTTGCACCACTTGTTACCCTGAACGATCTTGAGGACGTCCTTGAAGGCCATGGATAAGATGTTGTGTTCAACAGAACAAGTGCACTCAATTTATGCTGACGTGCGTGGTCATTAGTAGATACATCACACACAAGCTCGATCTCCCTCTCCCCTTTGCCATCCAACACACACTCACACACACTTGCGCGCAGGGATTGCTGAATGTAAATGGTTATTTCGACCAGTTGCTGCAATTTTTCAACCATTCTGTGGAGCAAGGGTTCATACGCCGTGAGCACAACTGTATACTAGTGTCAGATGACCCAGCGGCTTTGGTAGACATGATGCAACAGTTCAAAGGTGTGTCTGAGTGTGGGCTATTGCTTTTGCAAGTGCTCTGATGGAGATGATCTTTCGTTGGGAGCTTTGCTCTTCCTGCCGCAGGCCTCCTCACACCTGTCATGTCGTTATAAGCATTTAACACACAAACCAATTGTGTTTTCAGCGCATTTGGAGCTGCGATTTTCTGAGTACCGCTTCCCTAAAGCTGTTTTTAAAACAAAGTCATACCTTTAATGCACCTGAAGCTGCATTTGCTTGCTGAAAACTGCTTTCGGGCCCCAGTCCTGGATCGCATGGGTGTTAACAACGCAAGTGATAAGTGGTGCTCTTCGTTAAATATTGGGCCCCTACAGGAAACTCTGTTCCCTCTGTTGGTATTGATGTTGGAAGCAGCTTTGCGCTGCCTGCATTAGCATCTCCGTTTTGAAGCCATGTAGCCCCTTTCCTTTGTGTATTGAACGGCAATGCCTCAACGCTTGCACTTGCAGCTCCAAAGTCGTGGGTGGCCATGCACAGCCAAGCTGCCGCTTCCACCACCGCCATCGGCGCTGACATCAGCAGCCCCAGCCCCAGATGACATGATCCTTGTCAGCTTATAGCGGTTTGGTTCGTGGATTGCTGTGTCGTATTCAGGCGCTAGTGCGCTCAGGGGCATAGGCTGCGCATGAGAGATTTTTAACAGATGCCATCTAAATTGTCATTGAGCAGCATCAAGCTGCAAGATGGATGTAGAGACACTGCTGGGCACTTCAATTTCTCTGGGTAAAGGAGAGGAAAGGACTTTGCTTGCCATCATGTGAACAAACAGCAATATCCTCAAACTTAGATTGCTTGATGTACCTTACCCATTACACAAGGGCTGCTGAAAAACAGGCGCATTCCATTCTGTCCAATAAAATGAAGAACCACGCTGCCTGATAGGCAGTGCTTTCTTGTTCCTTCCACACTTTCAATTGTGCACGATCGCATGCACACACACTGGAGTTGCAGAGGGAAACGCCGCCTTTCAGATATTTTACATGCACGCATTGGTCCCCTTGCTTTTACAACCAAACGACGGGGTATGGCCAGGGACTCTGGCTGCTTGCAACCTACATGCAGAACTCGTCCACACCATCTCAAATATGTTAGAGCACTCCCTGCACCCTTTTACTTTCTACAAAGTTAAGCCCACTCTGGCACTACTAGAAATGAGGGCATAGACGCCTATGCAAGCGCTGCAGCACTCACAAACACCACAGAAATTGCACTTCCAGGTGCCAGGGACCCCACTTTCCACAAATTCCACTGCCCTTCATTGGAGCCCTCACACGGACGCAACGGCGACCCACATCACTCACACACTGCCCCAACTCACTGCCTCACCAACCTGACAGACAAGCTTAGAAAACGCATGCACAAGAGACACGAGCTTGGCTCTGCTGATACCTCTAGCTACAATGACAATAGCTGGCAGATACCATACAGCACGCTCCCCCAAACACTGCTAGAATAGAAACAAAAGAAGAGAAAAACTACGTAGGCAGTGGAAACACTCCCCACATCATGTAAGAAAAAGAGGATACTTAAGGTAGAACCTAGGCACTGTGTATCCTCTCCAAAGAGTAGAAAAATCAATGGAGATCAGGAGGGTTACTAGCAGAGCCCCTTGCCTCATCTCGGCGATGAAAGTTGAGGGAAGTTTTCTCAAGAGCGCGTTTGGCGCTAGCTACAATGGTTACAATGGGGTGCTGGTGCTAGCTTTACCACTGCCAATACGGAAGCTCACAACCCACCCTCTCAACTTGACATAAATAAATCATTAATTCCTTTTGTAATAATACATTAATTACCCTTAAACATCAGGTAAAGGTGTAAAATGGCGCACAGGAACAGTTTACACACAAAAGCATGCCACAAGTTTCAAGGGGAAGGGGAAGGGTTACATACTGTACCCGCCTGCGGGGGCAGCTTAGCTGAAGCAAACCGTGCCTGTAACCAAGTTTCAAGGAATTCCCTACTTCTGCATGCTGTTCGTCATGTGGTGAAATGGACAGCAATAACTACATTGCTCTTAAATGTCTTAACCCAACAATGAAAAAATGAACGCCAATAGACACCGTGTCGTTTTTGGCTCCTGTGTCAAAGCCCTCAGCAAAGGCAGATGTGGAAAGGAAAGCAAAGGCAGACATGGCTGCCCACCTTGATCCTATCAACATCCCTCTTCAAGGCAGGGACATTCACCTTGTCGAATTTAAGTTATACCTGGAGACCAACTCCTTTCCCACTCTGGAAGTTGCAACTGCCCAGCATGCTATCACTATACCAAGCGCATAACCCGCAGCTCAAGAAATTCAAAGAGGAACATCAAGGTGGCCTTGCACATCACCTTGATTGGTGTGGCAGACACTATCTATAATGATTGGACTAATGGATTTTTCTATCAACTTGGGACTGACCAGGTAAAAGCCAAGTCACGAGCATCCAAAATTAGCTGCCATGTCATCCAAAGATTAAAGACTATTATCAACACCAGACATGCTCTCCATTGCCAAGGGGCTTCTAGTGGGGGGTTGCAGGGAGTGTGGCGGTGGAGAGCAGGAGAAGGTTTGTCCAGGCATCCAGGAGCACGACTGACAACCCTCCAGATCCCCATTAGTTGTGTTCTGGTTTTCTCCTAGGCTAGCTGTGTCGAGTCTAGTTTTGGGGGGCCTTTGGTGAGACCCTTGCTAGCTTACTAGTTAGAAGTCCTTTCCTTCCAAAGTCATGCACGCGGTCTCTTGGCTGGTGCAGACTTTCCTGCTTGCCAGTCTGTCCTTACCAGATTTAAGAAACCTTTTGCCCATTCACTACATGCTCTCTGAGTCACAGTCAAGTGTTGTGAGGACATGAGGAGGCCTGGGCAACAGTTGAGCCATAAATCCCATCCACCACGAATCAGGAACAAATAGGGCACTGAGTGGGGATCTGAAGAGTTGCTGGAAGCACACGGCTCCAGAACTTGGCTGTGAGGAGTATTCTTCTTTTCAATCGAGCACTTGGCGGTCGAAAGATTGTGGGCATACTTGACAGAATGTGCATGGGGTTTACATGCAAGTTGGTGGACGAGGTTTTATTTTTGTGTTCATGAAAAGTCCCACCAACACCCAGACGGATTGTGTAATGTCCCAGCTTTCCCATTGATATTCTTGTGAAAGTCTGCATACTGCTGCTTTCAAGTGTTGCCCTTGTAATTTATTTCAATCAAGTGCACGTGCCACTGTTTTCCACGCAGTTGGTGAGTTTGTCTCGGGGGTAGCTGTGCTCATCTGTGGTGAGGTGCTCTACCTGCTGCGTAATACACTGTGGCATGATGTGAGGAGCCCACAAGGGTTACAAGGGAAGAAAGGCCTCAGTCAAGACGTTCGACTGCTAGCCTGTTCATAAATATGAGGTCATGAAGAAAAAAAGGAAGTTTGTTGTTATCCTGATTTGGAAAAATATTGATATCTTGGGAATTCACATGATGGATGGTGCTTAGACAGGGCATCCTGTGGGAGATGTGGAGGTGTAAAAAAGATAAGTCGTGCTCAAAAAGTGAGGCATACTTTTGACGGAGAGAGCAGACCTGGAAATTGGAACATCTGAACACCATGATGTGAGGAGCCCACAAACTTGTTACTACTAGACGCCCCAAAGAATACAATGACTTCCTACAGCCAGGTGCTGCCAGTAAGGCTCTAGGTCCCCACTGGCCCTTTCAGTTGCTTTGAGGTAGAGGGGTCTTACGTCTCTTTTGGGCCATTGTACTGTTTTTTTTCTTACTTGATGTAGGGAGAGAGATCCCTCTGCCAATGCAGTGTTCTTTTCTTTCCTACTCTCAGAATTGTTTGCTTCACAATCTTTAAGACTTCATGTGGTGAGCTTCTGTGTCTGTTTCTGGAATAACAAGAATAATAACAAAATCTGAAGCCAATGTCCCGAAAGCAGACTATTTTTCTTTCTGAAAGCCAGGTGCCGCTCGTCATCATTGCGCCTGAGTGAATCTGTAGTTTCTTCTTTTTAATGAAACTAGACAGATAAACAGCGCAAGCACAAGCGTTCACCTTCCCCCTCTTCGTCATCATCATCTTCTTCTTCTTCTTCTTCTTCTTTTTCTGACTCCTCTGACTCTGACTCTGACTTGCACTCTCGCAACCGCAAGAAGAAGAAATCTGTCAAGGATAGGAATAAGGTACTCTTTCCATCTGCACTTGTCCCTGACCCTCAAAGCACTCGTTCTAGTTTCCAGAGACACAAGAATATTATGGACGTTGCTGACCATTTGCAAAAGATCCAGAAGGTATCCAGACGTGTGTCCAGTGAAATGGGCAAAGGCAACACCCACTCCAAGTCCTTAAAATCAATCCACGACCATTCACAAAGCGCGCTGGAAGAATTGTCTACACAATCTCTACACTTATTCATTGGTACCACCAGGGGTTGGGATGCAGTTGATGACTTTAAAGCAGTTGAGAATCTGCCACCAGAAATACGACGAATAGTGAACTGTTTCCCTGATCGTTCTCAAGGTCTTTCTTGACGTCCTTCACCCTTTTCTTCTCGCTTTGGCCCTTCATCTGGTTTCCCCCAGTGCGAGTCTTTTCAACAAGAACCTGCTACTGCACACTTTTCCTTGCCCCCGCCTCCCCATAGCCGTTAAAGAAGAGTGTCATTGGCCAAGATACATGAGTTTTGCATGAGATTACTAAAAAGAAGATGTTAAGAATACGACTATGCGTTTGAAGGCGCAGCGAGGTCACTTTGATAAGCCATTGAACTTGTTGAAGCCGTTGTTACCCTTCAGCTTTTGGGGGCACTTGTCAGCCCAATGGTTTTGGAAACCGCATGTATAGCAAAATGTACCAAGAGGGATGGAACTTGCAGCAGGATGGGGAGGCGGGGGCAAGGAAAAGTGTGCAGTAGCAGGTTCTTGTTGAAAAGACTCGCACTGGGGGAAACCAGATGAAGGGCCAAAGCGAGAAGAAAAGGGTGAAGGACGTCAAGAAAGACCTTGAGAACGATCAGGGAAACAGTTCACTATTCGTCGTATTTCCGGTGGCAGATTCTCAACTGCTTTAAAGTCATCAACTGCATCCCAACCCCTGGTGGTACCAATGAATAAGTGTAGAGATTGTGTAGACAATTCTTCCAGCGCGCTTTGTGAATGGTCGTGGATTGATTTTAAGGACTTGGAGTGGGTGTTGCCTTTGCCCATTTCACTGGACACACGTCTGGATACCTTCTGGATCTTTTGCAAATGGTCAGCAACGTCCATAATATTCTTGTGTCTCTGGAAACTAGAACGAGTGCTTTGAGGGTCAGGGACAAGTGCAGATGGAAAGAGTACCTTATTCCTATCCTTGACAGATTTCTTCTTCTTGCGGTTGCGAGAGTGCAAGTCAGAGTCAGAGTCAGAGGAGTCAGAAAAAGAAGAAGAAGAAGAAGAAGAAGAAGATGATGATGACGAAGAGGGGGAAGGTGAACGCTTGTGCTTGCGCTGTTTTTTGGCAATGCGAGTACGCTTCTGAGCTTTAGGATGAGCAGGTAGATAACCTTGCCCGTCAAACTTCATGAGTCCCGTCAGCATCTTCATGCATAGCATTAACTAGGTCAGCGTCAACAGCATCAGCATGGGGAGTTGGGTGCTGAGTCCTACCACCTGTGCCCCTGCCTGCACCTCTACCAATACTTCTGCCAGCACTTCTGCCTGCACCTCTGCCTACACCTGGGGTAGTGGCGCCTGGAGTAGCCGCGCCTTGATTGTTTCCACGATTGCGAGTGTTGTATGGAGTGTTCGTCATGTAAAGAAAAGGAGGTGAAAGGAGGAACGAGAAACCAAACTCATTGGACAATAAATCGGAGTTCACCAAAGACAGCAGTGCGAACGAAATGAGAGCAACAAGGAGCGCGAGGACAGAACCAAATGTAATTGTGGCTGGTGCATCCAGAAATGAGAGCGTATGGACCACAAATGAAGTGAAAACCGCGGGAACCACAAATGAGGTGAAAAGCCGTATCTTGTGGCGGCAGACCCAAGAAGGGACCATCAGCGCGTATAAGAGCGTGTCTGAACAGCGACAGTAAATGGGAGCGAGTACACAGGCCCAACCATACGTCATGAGCGTGTACAGAGAAGCGAGAAGGTCAACAATTGTGTGGGATACGTCGTTGAACAAGAGAGAGACATCCTTCGCTGAATCTACACCCAAGTATATCGCAAGAAGACTAAGGCTGGAATAGGCCAAGAAGGCTGTGGCGCTGAGCGCGAGCAAGAAAATGAAGAACGGGTCGTTCCCGAGTGAGTCAAGGAGAATCATTATGTCGGCTTTGCCAAACAGTTGAACGGACGAGATAAAATTAGCCTGAGGCAAGTTGAAGAGAGAAACTGGAAATACAAAAAGATGTGCGCTTCCATAAAGTCAGTGAGCACACGCAGTGTATTTGGCTTCAATGTGACAAAAAGATGTTTGGGCTGAGGGAACATGTGATGATAGGTGCTACTTACATAAATCCTCTGAGTGGTTCGTTTACTTCTCGTGCTATTCACTCTCACTATACTAATCTTTTTGAGGACGTGCTTGATGCTTTTCAGGTATCTTCGCAAGTCATTTTGTGTGGCGACTTTAATGCGCATGTTGGAGAGCTGAGTGAAGTGAGTGACGCGCATTCTCGGTTTGTGTTGGACTGCCCTGAGCTCCTAGAGACTAGGAGATGTGCGTGCAAGAGTGTGAACAAGGCAGGCCAGCTGTTGGTTGATCTAGCAGCTGCGACGAGTATGACCATTTCGACTGGGCGTGTTGTTGGAGATGATGGGCAGCCCTCTTTCACTGGGCATTTTGGTGATAAGAGAAGTAGGCCAGACCATGTGTTGTTGTCTCCGGCTCTGCTCAAAATCGTACAATGTTTTGAGATGAAAGAAACGCGTGCCTCAGATCACGCAGGCTTGAGCACTGTGTTTAGAGTGACTGATGAGGGTGGAGAAGGTGTGAATGCTCCACACCATGTGTGCAAAGCTGGAGAGTGTATCAACAAGTTAGTGTTGCGTTGGCAGCAGGATAAGGCCCAAGTTTACGCTGAGCACATTCGGGACAATGCTGAAATGCTGGCTCAATTTGATGAGGCAGAGAGGTCTGGGGATGTAGATAAATTGGCGTTTTGTGTGCGTTCTTTGATCATCCAGGCAGCGAGCAGTAGAGCTGTGGGCATGTCAGGCCGAGCAAAGTGTGTTTTTAAACGTGAGCGTAATAGGAAGGGTCCTCTAAACCCTGTGTGGTTCAATGAAGAATGTTGGGAGAAGCGTAGGGCTTTCATTGAGGCAGTGAAGCATGGTGAAGCCAGGCATGCTTGCAGATTTCTCAAGAGGGAAAGTATGAGGTGCAATCGTAGGATGAAGCGAAGGCACGCGAGACAGTTGCGGAATTTGTTTTTGGATAGGCTATTTCGGAAGGATCCGGCAGTGCACGCTTCACTAAAAAAGCACACCAAGCCTCACACAACCCCTGTGCCTGCTCCAGCTTGGCATGATCACCTACACAAACACTTCAGAGCAAAGAGGACATTTGAAGAGTCTCGCCCATCTGCGAGGGATATGGCTGTGCCACTGGGCCGGCGCAACCTTCCACCTGAGGTCCTTCTCAGGCGGGGCGCGCAGTCTGGGTGGGCTCCGGAGCCAGATGAGTTTGAGATCCCTGATGTATTTGTGTTAGAAGGTATGTTGGGTAGTGAATTTCAGAAGTTGAATGTTGGTGCCTCTTCAGGCTTTGATGCGATCCCGATTCCTTTTCTTAAGCATGCGTGCTTGCCAGTGCAGTGTGGGAATAAAACCAAACAAGTAAATGTGCTGGTACCTCTGTTGGCTCGTCTTTTTAAAGTGTTGCTGACTGAAAGTAAAGTGCCTGCGTGCTGGAAGGTTGCCAAGTTGAGCCCCATTCACAAAAAAGGGGAAGTGCTGAAACCTGGGAATTATAGGATGATTGCGGTTAGCGGTGTAATGTATAGGATTTATGCTAATGTGCTGAAAAATCTGGTGACAGATTGGTGTATGAAAAAGGGAAAGATTCCGGACACGCAGTTTGGCTTCTTTCCAGGAAGGAGCACTCTGCATCCTCTGTTCATTCTGAGGCACCTCAAGCATGCTGCGAAAAAATTGAAGCCACGGAATTCTTCCAGATTGCACGTTGCTTTCATTGACTTTTCTCAAGCTTATGACACCGTGCCCAGACAGCAGCTTTGGTCTCACTTGCAGCGCAATGCAATGCCGACTCCTCTGCTCAGTGTGATCAGAGATATGTATGATAATGATGAGTACATTCTAATGGATGGTGAGAAAAGGGCGCGCGTGCAGCCATCGAACGGTGTTAAGCAAGGTTGTCCTTTGTCCCCCCTTCTTTTCTCTCTGTACATCAATGATATGGGCAGAGAGATAAGTGAGGGCATTGAGGGTGCTGTGACTGGTGATAGAGTGAATGGTGTGTCCCACATGATGTACGCTGATGACCTTGGATTAACTACGAATGACCCTGGTGAAATGCAGAAGATGCTGGACAGACTCCGTGTGTATGCCCAGAGAAAAGGGTTGACTGTAAACACAGCTAAGTCTGAGGTGGTGCACTTCAACAGTACGTCTGTCTCTCCTCTGCAGAATCCTTTTACGTATGATGGAGTGGTCCTTCCAGAGAAGGACAGGTTCAAATATTTGGGAGTGCTGTTGGATAAAAAGATGGATTTAAAGGTAGCTGAGGAGCATGCGGTGCGGCCTTATATGGCTGCACAGAGAAGGATTTCGGAGTTTGCCAAGGGTCATGACCTGAAAAACAGGCCTCATGCTATGCTCTGGTTGTCCAAGGTGTATGGCATTCCTGCTGGGATGTATGCGTGCCAGGTGTGGGGAACTCATTACTTGAGAGAAGGCAGTGAGTTTGAGAGTCAATTGCAGAAAAGACATCTGTGTTCCTTGAGGCGCATTCTTGGAGTAAAGAACAGTACTACAAATTGGCCGGTGTTGAGAGAGTGTGGCCAGGAGCCTCTGCAGTTCTTCTGGTTCCGTGCCTCCATCAAGTTTTTTAATAGCATGCTTGACTCCAATAGTGAAGTCTTGCGTCGTGTGCTGAGGGCTGATTTAAGTCTGGCTTCTTTTGATTCCTCTTGCTGGGCTGCTGAAGTCTCTAATGCTTTTGGTGGGATGCGGAATGGTGATTCGTTCAAACAGAACATGCTGAGAGCTGAGAAAATCCCCATGCAAGAGTTCATTGGTGATTTGCGATACAGACAGCAGAAAGTGTGGAGAGGGGCCGATGTTTTTTGTCCTCGTGCAGTTAACAAGAAGGTAGTGACGTACCATAAGTGGTGTGGGAATTCTGAGAGTGGTCCCAGAGGTGCTCCTTTTTGTATCCCCTCGTATCTGTTCAAGGATTTGGACAAGCATGTTTTGAGAAACATTAGCAGATTTAGATTGCGTGCTCATCACTTGAGAGTGGAGTCTGGTAAATGGCTTGGGGGTTCAAGTATCTGTGATAAGTGTGAGTGTGGGGAAGTCCAGGATGAAAAACATGTGCTTTTCTTTTGCAAATGTACTGAGGTGCGCGAGCTACGCACGAGATACAAGGACCTTTTTGAGGAGATGTTTAAGACTTTGCGTGTGTTTGCTCCGCCTTCAAACGCTGACTTTATTCCATTCTTGGCTTGCCATCATACTATCACTGATTCTGAAATCAATGCTTTCCTAAACCAAGACTCATACAGACTTCTTAGATTTGTGTCAGACTTGGTCTCAATTTTTGATACTGGTTGAGCTTGTTTCACCAGCTGCCATCAGCCAGAGTCTCGGGCTGTAGGCCACCATTGTAAACCCTTGTAAACCCTTGTAATGAAACTAGGTGGTTCGGTCAGACATTGGCTAGTCAAGGAGCATTTCCCTGACTACACACAGCACCTGGCGTGCATAATCTATCAAATTCCCATTATCTACCCTTTTTAAAATGCATTGCCTCTCCCCTGTTTGCAATCAAGGAATCAAGCGCTTTAAATAATGCGTCCCATGTTTTGATACAACCTTACGTCAACAACATTAGCAACTGAGATGGGCAGTGTTAGGACACCTACAAACTTCCTATGCTCTCTTTTCCACTCCTTCACCAGGGTGGCAATGATACACTGCTCTGAAGGAAGACGTCAAGCCGTTGGGCATGCCCAATAGCTCCACGCCGGTTGGCGTCAGTGGAAGCCAGGCAAAAAAAGAAAGAATGTGTTCTAAAAAAACTGCACACTTCAGGGCCCATAGATTTTGGAGTGGATGCGCATCGGACACAGTGGAATTAATGATGGCTTTAGCGCAAGTCAAAGAACACACTCCTGACAGAGAAACTGCCAGTCCTGCACCTCTGTCACTACCTCATTGAAAGAAAGTACAACGTGAATCTGGACCTTGGATTCCCTACGCCAGGGGCGGCCTCCTATGTTCTACAGGTCAGTGATGGAGCCTAACTACCTGCTCTGAAATGCTTGCATGAAAGCTCCAGACAACAGCTTCCATGCAGGCGGTCAGTGGGTAAAGAAAAGAAAGGTTCACCCCAGCCAAGCGACCTCATGCATTGAACAAAGGTTCCCCATCTAGCAAGACAGCAAGGGCCAGTGGGTAAACATTTGCTGAGCTCCTTGGAAAGACGGCAGTCCTTCTTTGTCCACCCGCACAGTCCTTCTTTGTCACCTACATGATGCACACAACAGAATGATCCAGGCTCCTGCGGTTCCTGAGCAGCTTTGGCTGGCAGCATCGTGCCTTTCCTCGCGCCATACCTGAGAAGCACGTGCCTGTGCACGGAGCGATGCCACCATGACTCTCTATTCCCACAAGAGGCCTTTCCTGGCACCACATCTGTGAAGCATGTGCCTGTGCATGGCGCGATGCTGCCAAGCCTCTCTATTCCCACAAGAGGCCTTTCCTGGCACAATATCTGTGAAGCATGTGCCTGTGCATGGCGCGATGCCGCCAAGCCTCTCTATTCCCACAAGAGGCCTTTCCTGGCACACCACGAGAGCCACCATGCCTCCTAATACCACAGAGGCCACGATACTTCTCTGGCACCGCGTTACCTTGGTGCTGCTTCTAGTACCACAGAAGCCACCAGAGGAGCAAGCACCTTAGACCGCAAACCGCTTTAGCAGTGGAGTTACCGGCGCCCTCCTCAACATAGAGGCGCTCCAAGCCTTCAGTGCAAGCATCCTAGGATGGGATGCGCACTGCAACGAGCAGGCATTATTCTCAACACGGGGAAGTTTATACTCATGATAACGGATACACATCCTCAACAAGGAGCTGCGCACTGCTAGGAGCTGCATGCGTCATCCTCAAAATGGAGGCGTTCTATGCCGGCCGCAGCAGCCGACGCCCCGCTGCCGTTGTCGGGGGTAGGGGCGCGCCTGCGCTGCAGGGGCGACGGCACCTCTGCATCCATGGGGGACGCCGGCAGGGATTGTTCATAGGGCGACAGCGGGACGGGGCAGCGTGCAGGAGTGGGAGGGCGGACGGGGTGCGACTGCCGAATATGCTTGTGAGGGTGGGCTGGCGGCGCGGGTGCGGCAGGCGGGGCGGCAGGTGCGCGGTCAGGTTGCTGGCTCTTGAGCTGCGCCAGGACCTGGCGAGTGAGGGTGTCGATGTCCGCGGTCCCGCTGGCGCCTGCCAGGGCAATCTGAGCACAAAGGGGAGGGCCAGGACAATTTGACAATGCCACGGCAATTTGAGCACGAGAGGGAAGGCCATCTGAGCACAAAAGGGAGGGCCATTTGGGCATGAGAGGGAATCTGAGAATGAGGATTTGAGCACCTAAAGGGCAAGCAACCTGTGCACGCAAGGAGGGCCAGGGAGGAGCAAAGATGGGGAGGATCAGGAAGGGGCCGTTCGGAGCATGCGTGGAATGAGCAGTCAGGGGCATGGTGTACGGGAAAGATTGCAGGGCAACATGGACAGAAAGGAAAGAAGAGAACAGGCTACGCATGCCAAGTCCAGCTGCGAGCATTAAGGACAGCAAGTTTCCATTGGGCGTTTGGAAATTCCCTGGACATTTCCAAACGCATTCTGTCTGTGCATGCTTCAATGCATTGTTGCGTGAAAACTCGGGTACTTGGAGATTGCAGGAAGTAAGACGTGCGCCCACTCTCCACAACCTGTTTTCTGGTGCCTCTTTCCCATCTTCTTGTGTTCCCAGTTTTGGAAATTCCACAAAGTTGCTTTAGGCAATTATCTCTGTTGTGGTACAATTCTTCTCTTGCAACCTCCATCCATGGTCCCTTTCAACCCTCTCAGGCATGATCCGTTCTTTTTATCCATGCTGGCACTCAGCGCTGCGGCACTGCTCACTCACCCTCGACTGTTTGCTTTACCCTGACAAAAATTTCCTGGCAAATTCCTGACAAATTCCAAAGAGGGAGCAAGCACACTACAACCAAAGGACATCAGAGCTCAAGCAAGAGGCAAGACACAATTGTGCTTGTGTATTCATTGCATTTTTGCATTACACATGTGTAAAAATGTGCAATGCTCAAGCACTCCCTCCCATTTGCATTCAATGCGCAATACTCAAGCACTCCCTCCCATTTGCATTCAATGCGCAGTGATCAAGCACTCCCTCCCATTTGCATTCAATGCGCAGTAATTAAGCACTCCCTCCCATTTGCATTCAATGCGCAGTGATCAAGCACTCCCTCCCATTTGCATTCAATGTGCAGTGATCAAGCAACCCCATGGGGCGCTAACACGCACCTGGGACACAATGTTTTTGAGTTGCTCCTCAGACACCCCTCCGACAGGGGGAGCAGCAGCCAACACCCGCTCTGGGTGCAAGAACGTGTGGTCGAGGAGCTCCTGCAGGCAAGGTGAGGAAAAGGGCTTTGCAAATTGTTCCACCTGCTCTGGGTGCAAGAATGTGTGGTCGAGAAGCCCCTGCAGGCAAAGTGAGGAGGAGGGCTCTGCAAATGAGCAGCTGCAGCTTGCCAGAGACTGCAGCTTGCCAGTCTGTGCTGAGCTGCATAGCTGCATCCTACGCATGCAGATGGGTCTGTGAGCTCCTGAACTCCTCTCCTTTTCTGAGGTCTTCTTGTTTGCTCACCGGCATGGTGGTGCGTGTGCGACGCCTGCTTTTGCTTGCTTGCTTGCTCATTGGCATGGTGACGTGCGTGCACGACGCCTGCTTTTGCTTGCTTGCTTGCTCACCGGAATGGTGATGCGCGTGCGAGGGTTGCGGTCCAGGCAGCGCGCCATGGCATCTGCAGCAGCCGGGTTGGCACAGGGAGCGAAGCGGATGGCGTGGCTGGGGTTGCAGATGGCATTCATCTTGGGGATGAAGGGGATGTCGGCAAAGGGTGTCTGACCATACACCATCTGCGCCAGCAGCGGGAGTGGCAGCACAGGAACACTAGCTGAAAGGGAAGTGTGAGGACATTGCTCTCGCGCACACACACACACACACACACACATACACACACACAGACACACACTCGCGCGCGCGCATGTGCGACCAGCATAGCAGAGCATGAGCAGCAACATTGAGCGCTGCCGCTTCTGATGCAGGCGGCAGACCCACTTGACTGAAGCAATGCCTAAACCAAAAAGGTCTCGTTCCTGTTTGCTACCAAATTCAGATCACAGGCACTGTCTTTGCACAAGTGACAATCTGCATCAGATCTCCCCCCTTCTCCTCACCTTCCTATAGGTTATGGGAGAAATGCACCTTTCTATCTGGGACATGGTAGAAAGCTCTGCCTTAGATCCACTTTCCCCCTTCTCACCCTCCCACCTGGTACAGGATGCATCCCAGGATCTGTCTTAGATCCCCCCCATCCTGTACCCCTCCTTACCTGGTACAGGATGCATCCCAGGATGTGTCCCAGATCCCCCCCATCCTGTACCCCTCCTTACCTGGTACAGGATGCATCCCAGGATCTGTCTTAGATGACCCCCTTTCACCCTCCCACCTGGTACAGGATGCAACTCAGGCTCTGCCTTAGATCCACTTTCCCCCTTCTCACCCTCCCACCTGGTGGTGTACAGGATGCAGCCCAGGATCTGTCCCAGATCCCCCCCATCCTGCACCCCTCCTTACCTGGTATAAAATGCAGCCCAGGCTCCACACATCGGAAGGGCGGCCGACCTTCAGGGGTGGCCCACCTAAGGGGTTGCTGGAACCACCCTGGATTGCCTCAGGGCTCATGTAATTTAAGGTTCCCACCTGTTGTGGTATAAAAGTGTGCGGTATGAGAGTGTGTGGTATGAAAGTGTCAAGGTGCCCACCTCTTGCGGTATGAGAGTGTGCGGTATGAGAGTGTGCGGTATGAAAGTGTGCATGTATAATGTGCGTATGTACATGTGTCTGCATGCTCCGTGTTTGAGGTGCGCCTCAGTGTGTGAACAAATGCACTGCACCTTTACAGAATGATATTTGTGAATAGGATGGCATTCGTTCCCATGCTTGCATGACTTCTCGAGTCTGCTTGTCACAGAATGAAGGTTGTAAAAAAACATTACATCATGCCCATGCTTGCATGACGCATCGAGGTACAAGGTATGCCAAAAGCCGCGGCCCGACTGCTGACGTACACAGGGGGGGCACTGCTGCTGTCCAGAGCACTGTACCTCAAGAATGAGACTTCAAGTCCTGGAACATCTACCTGGTCCTGAGATGTTGATGCCTGCTACAATCTCAAAGGCAGAACTTCGACCAGGACAATCGTCCAGGTACCAGGCTAGTCCACTTTGGCTACCTGCTGCAAAGCTGAAGCACAAACCTCCCTGACCTGGGGCTCCCGATTGATGTAAGTAGCGTCACCAGGTGGAAGCCCTGGCATGGGCGCTATGACATGACAGTCCTAATTTAGTGTCACCCTGGATGGATGGAAGCACTAGCACATGCCTCCTCTGACCTGGGACTCCCGATTGATGGAGGTGGTGTCACCCTGAATCGACTTTGCGATTCCGAAGTCGATGAGCTTGAGCTGGCCTTGCACCAGGAGGAAGTTGGCGGGCTTCAGGTCTGAGTGCACGATGCGCAGCTCATGGATGCCCCCCACAGCCTGAAAGCGCGGCACAGGCACAGACAGCAGACGATGGTATAGAGGTTCAAAGTAAAAAGGAGGAAGTTGGCGGGCTCCAGGTCTGAGTGCACGATGCGCAGCTCATGGATGCCCCCCACAGCCTGAAAGCGCGGCACAGGCACAGACAGCAGACGGTGGATTAGAGGTTTAAAGTAAAAAGGGAGGGAAGTTGGCGGGCTCCGGGTCTGAGTGCATGATGCGCAGCTCATGGGTGTTTCCCACATGCTGGCCGCACGACACAGGAATGAATCAGGGTGGCACAAACATCGCACATGTTCAGGCCTAAGTGGAGAACGTGCGCAGGACGGAGGCAATGGTAACCTACTTTAAAAGGAGGCAGTGGGGAGGAGGCAGTGGGAACGTGCGCACAAACGAGGCGGTGGGAAGGAGGCAGTGGGAATGAGCGCAAAGGAGGCAGTGGGGGAAGTGCGAACAGGACATGAAAGGAAAGCAAGAGAGGAGAGGAAAGAGAGGGAGCCTATGCAGGCGGCGAGAGCACCCCTAGCATCAAGTAAAGAAAAGGGCATGTCTCTCTGGGGAAAGGCAACCGACCTGTGACGTCTATCCGAAATTCATATGCACCACTCTGACCACATAATGACGCCTGCTACATTCATACGAGTGTGGGCCACTCTTGATGAGACAATATTGTCATTAATGACGCCTTAAACATTCACATTCACACAATGACGCCTATTATATTCATACGAGTGTGGACCACTGTTGATGAGACAATGACGCCTTAATCATTCACATCCATTGAACCGTTTCTGACCACAGTGATGTCCCTCCAATACGCTGGCTATATGTTGGCGATCAAGAGCAATCACACTGGCGATCAGGAGCAATCACACTGGCGATCAGGAGCAATCACACCGGCAATCAAGAGCAATCGCACTGGCAATGGAGAGCAATCGCACTGGCAATCAGGAGCAATCACACTGGCAATCAAGAGCAATCACACTGGCAATCAAGAGCAATCGCACTGGCAATCAGGAGCAATCACACTGGCAATCAAGAGCAATCGCACTGGCGATCAAGAGCAATCACACTGGCAATCGAGGGCAATCACACTGGCAATCAGGAGCAATCACACTGGCAATCAGGAGCAATCACACTGGCATGAGGAGCCATAAGGAGTCACAGGCGGACTGGCAGAGGTGGAGTGGGCAGGAAACGCAGCAGGGCAACACAGTTTCCACTCTGGTCCCAAACCTCAAACCCTTGCCGAACCCTTCTTCCTGCCCCACGCCCCTGTTTATCCGTGCACCCCGAGCAAAGGAAAGCGGGGGCAGCAAAAACACTGCCAACACCAGTTATGAAAAAGGAGACACACACACCTGCAGCATCTGCTGCCAGTACAGGCGGATGAAGTTCTCATCAATCTCGCCGCTGCCGCCCGCGACAGAGTGGGCACAGGCGCCACTGCCGTTGCTGCTGCTACCGCTTGCAGAGCCATGGGCCAGCTGCCTCCGCCGGGCCTCCTCATGGTTCTGCAGCAGCCGGGCCAGATCGATGTCACCGTACTCCAGGACCATGTAGATCAGGCACTCCTCCCGGAACACCTGGTTTTTAATGAACCATGCAATCGTTGTTAGAAACCCAAGCCTGTTAAGGCCATTACTGGCAAAGTGGGCGCTCGAATGCACGTCCTGAGCCGCTACTGTCCCCATCCCCATTGTTGGAATGGATGCTTGCAAAAAAGACGGACTTGGGAACCTAGACATGGGAGTTCCTGAAGATGCCTGACGAACCATGTGGGTCAGGCACTCCTCCTGCCTGAAACACGTGCTGCTCATCAGCGCCAAATGCACATGGCGCGTGCGCAGTGATGCACCCGTGAGCTATTAACTGAAGGAAGGGAGTTCTGTGCGCACATAAAGGCCCTGCATTTGTTTGCGAGGGTGGACGGATGTGCCTGGACGTGTGTGGTGGCTTTGAGGTTTTTTGTGGGGAGGTTCGTGAGGCTGTCCAGAACAGCTAGGGTTCAGGGTTCAATCAGTCTGAAGCAACAAGCCGGTAGCCATACCCTCACACACGCCACTCCTGTTGGGAGCTCATAAGCGGCTGTGATAGGCGGCTGCCTATCACAATGGCATGTGCCACATTGAATGGAGCCACGACAGATATGGGAAACTTGGAGACTTGTGACCACACATAAGCAAAGGCTGCACCTCTCAATCATACTCTGGCACAACGAGCTGACTTGGTTGCGGTTTTCTTTGGCTGCGGTTTTCTTTTCCGGTTCTGTCTCAGGAGTCGCAAAGCCCCGCAGTTCGAGTTCAGTGTCTTCGTAGTGACTTCAAGCTCAACATCAAGGGTGCGGTGGGGTCATCTCAATCATACTCTGGCACAACGAGCCGACTTGGTTTGCGACTTTCTTTGGTTGCGATTTCCTTTTGAAATTCTGTCTCTGGAGTCGCACAGCCCCGCAGTTCGAGTTCAGTGTCTTTGCAGTGACTTCAAGCTCAACATCAAGTGTGCGGTGGGGTCAAGGGTTGCGATGACATGCCGAATCCAATGCGCGACTGCAGCGCAGCAATCCCTGCTGTGGATCCCACAACACACAGGGCAATCTCAGCAAACAGAGCTGCATTCCTCCGACCTTGTTTCAACCCAATGGCCGGCACTGCTAGTACCGGTGTGACATTCATATAAGGCCCACGATTGCCTTCAGTTACATCCCAGGCAATGCCTTGTCATATGTGTTACAGTAAGTGCCTCTACACCCAGTATGTCTACCCTGCTGTAAATTCAACAAGGCCAAGGGTGCATCTGTGCCACAAGCGGACACCCGATCACCACCACCACCACCACCACCACCACCCTTTCACACACAGCCACCTAGTGGAGAGTACACCCCAGTGGAGAGTAAACAAGGCCAAGGGTGCGTATGTGCCGCAAGCGGACACCCGATCACCACCACAACCACCACCCTATCACACACAGCCACCTAGTGGAGAGTACACCCAGTGGAGAGTAGACAAGGCCAAGGGTGCGTATGTGCCATGAGCAGACACCCGATCACCACCACCACCCTATCACACACAGCCACCTAGTGGAGAGTACACCCAGTGGAGAGTAAACAAGGCCAAAGGTGCATCTGTGCCACGAGCGGACACCCGATCACCACCACCACCACCACCCTGTCACACACAGCCACCTAGTGGAGAGTACATCTGTGCCACGAGCTCACACCCGACCACACAACCCCACAGAACCTCACCAAAGCAGGACAGGCGCCCTCTTCATTTGCCCTGGACAGGGTCCAGCTCTATTTCACAAATAAAATGTTCATCTTACCAGGCTTTCAACCTACTCCAAACAGGGCTTCATCTGTGCACAATCCAGTTCCCTCTCAGCCAAAGGATTTCATCTTGCCAGGCTTCTATCCTATTTCTTACCAGTTAGTAGCGTCCAGCTTCCCCTCACCCAAGAAAGCTTCATCTTACCAGGATTCCTTCCCCTCACCAAGGCTTAATCCGAGCAGGGTCCAGCTCCCTCTAACCCACTGACTAACCTCCTGTCTAGAGAGCTCTTACCATCTCAACCCACCAGGGTTCTGTAAGAAGGAAAACACGTAGGCAGTGAGAACACTCCTTACATAAACTAAGGAAAAGGAGACGCATTGGCTCAAAGAGCCATGAGTCTCCCTCACCTAAGGGTAAGAAGAAAGCTAGTGTGGGTCTGGTGGGCTCCTGGCAGCATGCGACCCGAGGGCACCATAATTCTAATGGATGTTTTCCCTTTCAATGGCACGCCTGGTTGAGGTAAGTTTGTGCGCGTATTGCACAGAGTGTGCATGGAGCTTTCGTGCAATCTGGTAGACCTTTGCGGGCCAATCCCTAGCCTTTTAAGCTGATCCAGGGTATGGGCAGTATAGATAGTCCCACCCACACCCAGGAGGATGGTGTGGAGAGTGGTCTCAGCAACACAAAGTTGAAGAGGGTACGGGGTTAGTGAAGTTGAAGAGGGTACAGGGGCCAAGGGTGCTGCCGCAACCCACCAAGGGCAATGCCTGCCTGCCACACTCTTTTTTGCTGCCCCACCTGAGCAGAGCTTTGCTGGACGCCGCAGGGCGTGTTGCGCAGCTGCTTCAGCTCACAACAGATGAGCAGTCTCCTACCCACTTTTGCTGCCCCACCTGAGCAAAGATGTGCTGGACGCCGCAGGGCGCATTGCGCAGCTGCTTCAGCACAACAGATGAGCAGTCTCCTACCCTCTTTCGCTGCCTCACCTGAGCAGAGATGAGCTGGATGATGTTGGGTGTGTTGCGCAGCTGCTTCAGCAGCGTGATCTCGTCGATGAAGCCGCGGATTGCCTCAGGGTCCTTGTTAGCCAAGCGCACGCGCTTCAGCGCGTATATCTGGCGGTTGCAGCCCAGGACCTGCAGGCACACACGCACGCACACACACATACATTCTCACACACATGGGCTTTGATGTTGCGCACAGTTTCTTTTCAGTGCACACAGCACTGGCGCCCGGACTGCAAGGTCTGCACGCAAACCAATTTCACCAAACCTGATACAACTGTGGCTGCCACTGACCACCTTCCCACACACACTGCGCACCAGTTGACCCACCACCTGCACCTCCCTCCCTACCTTAAACACCTTGCTGCTGCCCCCCCTGCCCACGCAGTCAAGCTTCTGGTACCGCAGCCCGTTCACGTACACCCAGTTGGCGTCCTCCAGCGCGCGGCGCTGCGGCTCCGGCAGGCGCTCTGGGGGGGCGGCACGAAGGTCAGGGGCACAGCTGGCAGCTGCAGCAACAGCTGTCACCACCTGCTGTTGCTGCTGCTGCTGCTGCTGCTGCTGGTAAACCTGGTGGTGCTGCTGGCCGCCTTGCTGCTGCGGGGCCTGGTGCGGGGCTTGTTGCATGCCTGCATGGGGCTGCGCCTCTGGTGCTGTCGCTGTTGCTGCTGGTCCAATATTGATAGGCGGAGCTGGTACAGGGTGCTGCTGATTGGCCCGCTGCACAGGTGCGCGCACCGCGCGCAGCGGCTCACGATGGTGCTGCTGCTGCTGCTGCTGCTGCTGCTGCTGTGGCTCCTGGGGCTTCGTTTCAGGAGCTGACTGTGTTGTCGCCCTGCTTTGCATCCCGGCATGCTGCTTCAGCGCCTGCTGCGGCTGCTGCTGATGTGGCCTCCAGCCTGCCACGCCTAAGGGCTGCTGCAGCATCATGGCAGGTGCCTCGTTCTCGCTGCTTGGGAAGCGCTGCTGCTGCTGCTGCTGCTGCTTCTCCTGCTTGTGGATGCTGCTGACTTGCACGGGCTGCGCCGCAGTGGCGGCGGGTGCCTCGCTCTCGCTGCTCGGGGCGTGCTGCCTCTGCTGCGTGTGGATGCTGGCGATCTGCATGGCCTGGGCCGCAGAGGAAGGCAGCCCTGGGCAAAGGGGAGGGCCTGCATGGTTTTGCTGCTGCTGCTGCTGCTGCTGCTGTCCCGAGGGAGTCAAGTGCTGCTGGTTCAAGTGCTGCTGCTGGCGGGGGTCAGGGTGGGCCGGAGTTGGCAGCGAAGCAGAGGAGGCTGGTTTGCCGGTTGCGGCAGCACCATCGGCGGCGGGCGAGGTCCGCCCTTGGGGGCTGGAACCAGCGACAGCAGCAGCAGCAGCAGCAGCAGCGGCAGCAGGAGCAAGAGCAGCAGGTGCTGCAGCAGTGGGAGAAGTAGCACTGGAGGGGATCGGCAGCTGCGGGAAAGCAAAGCCCTCCACACCTCTTCCCCCTGCAGCATCATTTGCAGGCCTGCAGGGTCTTTCTCCTGCGGAGCCATCACAGCTGTGCGAGAACAGCTGCTGCGGTGGCGAGGTGCGGCGCTTGGTGCCATCCTCCACAACTGCCGCAGGGTTACGCGGGGAGTAGCTGCCGCAGCTGCCTGCCCGCCGCTTGCGGCTGGCACTGCCCTCGCTCCCGCCGCTGCTGCAGCTATCCAGCGCCCCCCTCAACAAGGTGCGTGCACCCTCCCCAACACCAACATAGTCAGCCCCTGCATCTGGAGGAGTGGCCTGGGCACACGTCGCCGGCGCTGCTCCACCTACGCATGTGGCTCCAGGTGCTGTGGCGCCACCTGCTGCACCAGGCGGTGTCGCAACCATCAGCACGCTGCCGTTTTCGACTGCTACGGGAGGAGACCCAGCGGTGGCTTCGGCAGCCCCCGCTGCTGCAGCTGCCCCGCCTTCACCCCCAGCGTGCGTGACACGCAGCGCTTTACTCTTAAAGCCAAAGCGCTTGATGCCCATTTGAGCCGTGTGGTTGCCGCTCAGGCCGCCCGTCAGGTTCAGGTTCAACCCCCCTGTGTGATTGGCCTCGCTGCGTGCAGTCTGGTTGCCACCACCACCACCACCACTACCACCGTAGCCACCACCTGCATGCAACAGATGAAGCGCAAAACCTGGCATCAGGAACAGAGAACGTGCACCCAAAGCTGCCGTCAAAAGCTGCTGCTATGGCCTGTCACAGCAGCTCCTGGAGCGGCCAGCACGGATAGGCATAACAAATGAAGTGCGTGGCAAAGACCAGGGACACTCCGGCAGCTTGATCGGAGAGTGCATCTGCGCCAACGTAAACAAGAATGCCCTTGCGCAAATTTGTTGTGGCAGGCAGTAGGTGCTGCCCAGGTAGCAAGCAGATCATAAGAACTATGTCCGCACAACAAGAGTGTGACACACGATGCCGCAAAGCGGATGGATGGCAAAGAGAGGTCAGCGCTCTGCAAGCGCTGCTGGAGCGCCCCCCTTAATGCATGTGTAGGAACACCCAAGACAGCAGCTCTGGCTATACAAAAAGGAGCACACAGGCCGATCTGACGCGCTTGCAGCTCCGGCTACTCAAAAAGGAGCTAACAGGCTGATCCAACTATAACAACTATCACACGCTCGTACTCCATTCGAGCCAATCCCAATCAGACGCACCCTGCGCATTGATGCTGTGTGGGTGTACAGCGTTGGTGGGGTCGGTGCCCTCGAAGTGCGTAGACCGCATGGAAACATCGCCATCCAGGCCAGCAGTGGCTGAAGTCATTGTGGCAGAGTTATCACTCCCTGCGGCATTGAGGAACACACATACACATGCCCTCAAAGTGCGCAGAGCGCATGGAAACATCGCCATCCAGGCCAGCAGTGGCTGCAGTCATGGTGGCAGAGTTATCACTCCCTGCGGCATTGAGGAACACACATACACATGCCCTCAGAGTACGCAGAGCGCATGGAAACATCGCCATCCAGGCCAGCAGTGGCTGAAGCGATGGTGGCAGAGTTGATACTCACTGCGGCATAAGAGGAGGCAACGCCGAAAGGCAATCAGCAGTGTTCAGTCCCACAGCATACCCGACTCTACAAAATTGCTGTGCAACTCACTCCCTGGTGAGATCAACCGTTCACACAAACACACACACAAGATCAGCCGCTTACATATGCACGCCTGCGCAGAGTCTGTGACTGCTCCACAGTCTTACGCGCTGTACACGTCGCACGAACGAGCGCCTGCGTATGCGCAACAGCGCACACCTGACCCACGTACCCTTATGGAACAGCGGATCATCTTCAGAGCTGCTGAGGGAGTGCAGGGTCCTGCTGGAGATGGTGGCAGGCGGGTGCGCCGTTTGGACCGGCTCCGCTGCATGGCTGCTGCTGGCGTGCAGCAGCGGCTGGAAGGGCTGCTGCTGCTGCTGCTGCTGCTGCTGCTGGTGTGCATGGAGCTCGACAGGAGGGGGCGAGGAGCCTGCGAGGTGGTGCAATGCGGTGGCATGCGCACGCGTTCCGCTGGCGCCGCCTGCTAGCAGCGAGCCTGTGAGACGCAGGCCTGCAGTGGCAGAGCCTCCAGTATGCAGCGACCCACCGCTGGAGTGGCTGGAGATGGTGCTGTGGCTGGTGTGGCCGGAGGAGTGGGCAGTGAGAGGATGATGGTGGGCGGTGCTAGGGGGGGCACACAGGTGATGCTGCTGCTGCTGGGGCATGGCGACGGGCGTCTTGAACTGCAGAGGCCCGCCTTTGCTAGTTGAGGGGTGCTGCTGGTGGTGTGTGGGAGGGTGGGAGGGGTAGGAGGGCGTGGCAGTGGAAGCGTTCTGGCAGCCACGGCCCCATGATGCCTGAGATGCTGCATGGCTGTGCGGGGTCTTTGGGTTTTGCTGCTGCTGCTGCTGCTGCTCCTGTGGTGGTTGAGCGTGGGTTGTGCTGCCTTGCAGCTCAGCCAAGAGTCCATGCAAGATGCTGCAGGGCAGGGTGCGCACACGCAGGATGGCGCGAGTGAGGCATGAGTGAGGCAGCACGCATGTTTGCATATGAGTACCCTGGTTGCCAGCAGCAGAAGGCCATGCGAGATGATGTGCACGCTGCAGGGCGCACGCACGTAGGATTGCGCAAGTGAGGCAGCACACACACGTTTGCATATGAGTACCCTGGTTGCCAGCAGCAGAAGGCCATGCGAGATGATGTGCACGCTGCAGGGCGCACGCACGTAGGATTGCGCAAGTGAGGCAGCACACACACGATTGCATATGAGTACCCTGGTTGCCAGCAGCAGAAGGCCATCCGAGATGATGTGCATGCTGCAGGGCCCACGCACGTAGGATTGTGCAAGTGAGGCAGCACACACACGTTTGCATGAGTACCCTGGTTGCTAGCAGCAGAAGGCCATGCGAGATGATGAGCATGATGCAGGGCCGCATGCACACATGCAGGATGGCATGAGCGAGGCATGATTCAGGCGGCACGCGCGCTTGCATACGAGCACCCCTGGAGCACACAGCTGTATGCACGCAATACACACTGCCGTATGCAATACACACTGCCGCATGCACGCAATTAATGGCGTGGACTGCTTGTAGCCCACCATTCACCATCGTGCCAGCCAGCACATGCTCAAGCACGCTCAAGCAGGTGGTCTTACCCAGATCAGCGCAACTGTGATCACATCCGACTCAGCGCATATTGGACTCCTCCAACCTGAACACACACACACACACACACACGCACCTGGCGGGCTGCGCGTGCTCTTTCAGGGCTTTGCCCAGGATGCCCAGAGCCTTGCTGGTGTTGCCTGAGCTTGCTTCCAGGGACGCCCATGCATGGAACAGCAGGGCGTTGGAGTCGGCGATATGCTGGTTCTTCAGGGTCTTGAACGTGTCACGCGCTTCATCCTCGTTGTGTGCCCTGAGGTCAGAGGACAGAGGGGCGTGTGAGAAAGGAGACCTGCCTTCACTGGTGGTGCTTGCGTGCGTGCGTGCGTGCGTGCGTGCGTGTGTGTGTGTGTGTGTGTGTGTGTGTGTGTGTGTGTGTGTGGGGGGGGGGGGGGGGGGGGGGGGTGCGCGCGCGCGCTACAGTGCGTGTGCGGGGGTAAGCAAGCAGCACTGCAGTTTGAGCGCCTGTGGCTTGTCATCTCCGCTCAAGAAGCAAAATGCTACTTCCACCTGAGCGCCTGTGGCTGTCATCTCAGCTCAAGAAGCGCAGAAAAAGGTGCAAACAAGGTGCAATCTTTGGCTGGGTGATCTAGCGTGCATTGAGCTCATGCACGCCGGTTCATGCTTCTTGACCAGCGCCTGCTTTCTTAACGAAGCACCTAGATGCAGCAAGCTCTGGCTTGAGCGGCAGCAGATGAAGGGGCTCTCCACCAGAGCATTTCCCGAGCATTTCTTCATGCGTCAGGCCATTGCAGTGAGTGTGCTGTGGGAGGGAGCAAGAATCCCGGTACTGCTGGGCCTGCAGCACTATTTCTCTCTTGGTCCTTGATTCCTTCTCAAACACCTGCCTACGTAATTTTTGTTTTCTACTTTTCTACCTCCTCAAACGCCAAACGAAAAACAACACAGCCCTCACCAAACAATGGCACCACATGGAAAGAAATGGGGCCCTCACATCCACCCAGATCTTGGCATCAGCTGTCCTGCTCCTCTCCTGGACCTCAAGCCGTCCTCAAACATGAAAGCGACGCAAGTGCACGCTCACCATTGGTGGCGTGCGTAGCCGACCCAGATCTTGACGTACGCATCCAGGGGCCTGCCCTTGCTGCGTTGCACCAGCTCTGTGGCCTTGTGGTACAGGTGGTACAGGCCCACACCACCTGCCTTCACAGAGGTGGCAGCATCTGCGTCCCTGTGCTCAGCTGCAGCTCCAGGCGGAGCGCTGCCGCCCTGCCCCATGCACAGCTCCTCATTGTCCAGGAAATTGAACCAGGCCTCCGCGGAGTTGGGGTTGTCCAGCACAATGTCGCACAGCACCTGTGGAGCGCAATGTCGTTGCAATGGAGCACAATGTGGCACAGCACCTGGAGCGCGATGTTGCAATGGAGCACGATGTGGCACAGCACCTGAAGCGCAAGAAGCATGGGTAGGGGCAGCGAGCAGGGACCATAGGTGAGCAGAGAGAAAGACGCAGGATAGATCCATGCCTCAGCAACAAGCACAGGTCATGGTAAAGCTTGACCTCATGGTGGAGGGTGGGGTAGAAACCTACGCCCACAATCTTGCATGCATTGGTTGCAAAAGCCCAACATGAAATTACACATATGTACCTGCATTACACTATTGTTAAACTGCCTCCCGTGCAAGGTTCAAGCATTGAATGGTTGCGTCAAAAATTAGTTCCCCATGCAGATGAGCGCTTCATGATGACATGCCCGTGCATGTGTGCATGTGCGCACGCGCGCGCGCGCACGTGTGTGTGTGTGTGTGTGTGTGTGTGTGTGTGTGTGTGTAAGCGCGGAAGTTTTTCGCGTTCCTCCTTCGCACACGCGTGCATGGATACTTTGATTCATATGCAACATTTCCGAGTTACATCAATGCTGTGAATTCCAATGAGGTGCTACAAAATGCAAGCTCCAGGGTCGCTGACGGGTGAGTCAAACGTGTGTGCACCCGAGTCAAAGCAGCCCTCCATCTATGCACTTGAGTCCTTTGTGTATGCCAATGCCTTATCTTGAGGGGTAGAACCTATCCAAATACAAATTCCTGACTCTATTGTCTTTTCGCGTACCTGCACCGCCTGTCTAACAGCCATGTAAGGTTGCTTTGACTGAGACCTGTGCTCTAGCCCCCCCTGCCCCCTCCCCACAGGGAGACGCACACACCTTGCGGTTGCCTGCTTGCTGAGAAGCACTCCCTTCTTGTCCCTGCACATCACGCATGTACTGCTGCAGCTGAACCACCCAGCTCAGCCCGTTTGTGCTGGTGCCGTTCTTGTCATCCCCGTGGGAGGACGACATGTTAAAAATTTGGTGGCACCTCCACAATATCCGTCCGCCTAGCTGCCTCGCAGCATCGGGGCCTGCTGTCTTTCAGCTAGTGTAACCGCATCGTGCGCTGATGGACAGCACTCCTACTTATTTTTGTTTTGCTCGATGAAATTGTTTACAAGATAATTTCTAACTTCTCGGTGGAAATTGCTGGCTACCAATCTCAAACGACAAGTGGAATGGCTGGGGAGGTACTCCAGGACATTACAATTGAACCATTTATTTTTTAAATGCTTTAGATTAGGCACAGGAATATCAGTGAAAAAGCCTCTGTGCTGGCCCTCCAACATGGCTGACAAGAGCATAGTGCCACATAAGAAGCCAGCTGCAAAAGTGGACAACACCACGCGCAGGACATGGGACAAAGATGCATTCAGGGAGAAAGCAGAGGAGCGGAACCGCAAGGTGAGAAGCTGTGTTGGGAGAGGAGGTGCAAAAGCTATGGGGCGTGCGGCATCCACCTTATACACATGTACCTCTGCGCATTCTGTCTATTCATGCGGCACATGCAAGAGAGTTTGAGTGCATCTGTGGGTACGCATGCAGAGTGCATCATCGAGAAGAGGGGGTTCCTTATGCTATTGTGAAAGCACAAGTTCCCTGGCAAGAGCTTGCTCCATGCACACTACAATCATGCTCTATGCTTTCATAATATGAATAGGGACTTGAGCCGCGTTATACAAAGGTACTAACCTCATTTAGGTGCACCTAAATAGTTTCCCTTAACAACCCTGTATTCGTTTCTTGAGCACATCCTTTGCATTTGTGCCATAAATTCATGCTTTTGTCTTATGTCTTACGTTAGAAGCTGCGTGCTTGAGCAGAGGGCCTTGATTCATACCCCCTGTTCTCACTTTGTTTGTAGCAAAGCTATATGCTATTTGTGGATATACTCCAAGGCGCAATTTTTCTGGATTAGGAATGAGTTGTTTAATGAGCATGTACATCACGTTAATTCATGCAAGATTTTGTTGTGAATGCATGCTTGGAAACATGTTTTGCCCACATGTGCCCTCTGCAAGAGCGCAGTCGTGTGTGTGTGTGTGTGTGTGTGTGTGTGTGCGTGCGTGTGTGTGTATGCGTGTGTGTGTGTGCTCATACTTTCATGCATGGGCGTTAAGTGATACACGATTGTGGAGAGGTTTACTTTAGGCAACACTTCATGTTAAGGCGTTCTGCATGCCAGGTTTATTGCTCCAGTACTGCATGGGCACAGGTGATTCTTCTCTCCCTGCTGTCTACGTTTCTGGGCTGCTGTCCACATCTGCTTATCGCTAGTGCAAATCCTTCCAAAACCACGGTCAAGATTCATGTGCTCCTTCTACACGCACACTCCAGCTCCTTGTAGCCTTTTTGTTGGTTTGATGGGCCCCTTAACACAAACTTACAACACACACTCTTCCGTTCATGGCAGCCTGCTTGTTGTCTGTCCTCAGGAAAAGGCAAGCAATCTGTCGTTTTGACTGAAGGGATTTGGCTTCTGTGACCTGTAATCCGTAACCTGTTTGCCCTCAGGAAAAGGAGGCGGAGAAGGATGGGGAGAGTGCATTGGACATCCGCAAGCGCAAGCGCTTAGAGCGTGACCCCTTGCACCAAGGCCTCATTGTGGAGCGCAGTCACCTCAAGGGCAGAGAGTACCAGATTGACCTCGCAGCACGGCTAGGCAAGACGCAGGTAATAGTTGTGGTGATGCAGGGCATGCAGGGCTTGCAGGGCTTGCATGACTCTGTCGCCACAGGGCTGCATGACTTACATGAATCTGTTGCCACAGGGGCCGCATGGCTTGCGTGTATCCGATGCCCCATGCCCTCTTGGGTTCAGGGTAAAGAGTTTACACGTAGTTTATATATCTTTATATTTGTATATTTAGGGTGAGCAGGGCTTCCAAGGGCAGGTGGCCTGACCGTGCTCCCTTGTGCGCAAGCAACAGCTTTTTTGTTTCGCCAGGTCCATCTCATGCTCCTACATCCTGCAGGTTGTTGCAGCAGGGAGTGTCTTGTGAATGCTGCATTGGCTTTGTTGTGAGTAGGATGCTGTGATTGGGGATACTTTGCAGCTCATGAAGCAGCACGAGGCCAGGGCTCCAGGTCAAACCAACAAAATCGCCTTGAGTGCTGAACGCACGCGCACACGCGCGCACACATACACACACGCACACACACACACACACACACACACACACACACACACACACACACACACACACACACACACACACACACCGCTGCTTTGCCACGACTCAGCACACTGTGCCCCTGCCTTAGTGCTACCCACACAACCGTCTGCCAAGGCTCAGCACACTGCGCTTCAGTGTCAACTGTTCGCCTCTTTCATCTATGCACCTATTTACAATTTTTGCATGCATGTGCACATGGCCCCCACTGCACTGTCTCCTGCTTCAGGCCAGAAATGCCGCGCTCAACATGCACCTCAAACAATGCCGCGTGTCTCTCTTGAGCATGCACAGCGCGATTGAGGCCAGCATTGCCACGCTCAACATGCACCTCAAACAATGCTGCGTGTCTCCCATGATCTCAGCACGCACAGCGTTTGGTCGGCGCAGGTGGTGGGCGTGAACATGCCCCTGAACCAGCAGGCTGCTCGCTACTGCAGCGCCTGCAACTGTATCCTGCGTGGATGATCTCAGCACGCACATTGTCATTTTGTGGGTGCAGGTGGTGGGCGTGAACATGCCCCTGAACCAGCAGGCGGGCTACTACTGCAGCGTCTGCGACTGTATCCTACGTGACTCCCAATCCTACCTGGACCATATCAATGGCAAGTGGCACAACAGGGCGCTGGGCATGACAATGCGCGTGGAAAAAAGCACCGTGGACCAGGTAGGTGTACCACAGGGAGGGTTGCGTGAGTTTGTGAGATGAGCTTGTGCATCAGCACAAGTGGCAGAAAAGGGCGCTGGGCATGACGATGCGCGTGGAAAAAAGCACCGTGGACCAGGTAGGTGTACCACAGGGAGGGTTGCGTGAGTTTGTGAGATGAGCTTGTGCATCAGCACAAGTGGCAGAAGAGGGCGCTGGGCATGACGATGCGTGTGGAAAAAAGCACCGTGGACCAGGTAGGTGTACCACAGGGAGGGTTGCGTGAGTTTGTGAGATGAGCTTGTGCATCAGCACAAGTGGCACAACAGGGCGCTGGGCGTGACGATGCGCGTGGAAAAAAGCAGCGTGGACCAGGTAGGTGTACCACAGGGAGGGTTGCGTGAGTTTGTGAGATGAGCTTGTGCATCAGCACAAGTGGCAGAAAAGGGCGCTGGGCATGACGATGCGTGTGGAAAAAAGCACCGTGGACCAGGTAGGTGTACCAAGTAGGCCTTGTAGGTGGACCGCCTTCTTATAAGTGCAGGTGGAAGAGCGTGTGGACCAAGTAGGTGTGCCATGGGCAGGCTGGTTTGCATACGCTTGTGACTGGGATAGCCTGTCAGGCAGCTTGCACGTTGCTTTCTTTCTCACAGGACTGTAGCTCACGCGTTGTTGCTCACGTGCTGCGTTCCTTTTCAAAGGATGGGTTCCTTTACAAAGGATAGTACGTGCTTGAGTGCGCTATGGCCTCATCAGCCTATGTTGGAAATTGCTTTCCATATAAGAGGGAAAGAAATACGTAGGCAGAGGTATCTATCCCTACATGAATAAAGGAAAAGGAGACAGTCTGGATCAATAGAGCCGCAAGTCCCCTCGACCACAAAGCAGGGACAGAAAGGGCTAGTGGGGATCTGGAGGGTTGCTAGAAGCACCCGGCTCCAGGACCTGACTGTGAGGAGTGTTCTTGTTTTTAATCGCGCGCCTAGTGGTTACAACTTTGTGAGCTTACTTTCATGGAGTTTACGCGCAAGCTTGCTAGCTTGTTGACGGTTGAGGCCTAATTTTTTTATCAAGGGTATATTTATATTGACGAGTCCCACCAACACCCAGAGGAATAGTGTGTTATGTAACAGCTTTCCCACTGGTATTTTTGCATAGGTCAGCATGCTGCCGCTGTGCTGCTTCCAACTGTTGCCCAGGCCTTGTGTCATCTCAGTATCTGATTTCAATCAAGTGCACATGCCACTGGTTTGCATTTAGTTGATGGGGTTGTCTCATGTGGGTAGCTGCGCTGGTCCTCTGTGTGGTGCCGTGCCTGTTACGTAACACATGGTGTGAGCAGGAGGAAGAAGGAGAGGAAAAAGTGGGTTTGGCATGATAGGGAGTAATCAGTATAGCATCAGGGCGATTTGATGTGAGTCTAGACCTCTTAGGGAAACTGTGTGGAAAGAGATGGGGGGGTATGGTTCTGTTTGATGCAAGAATTTGGAGGTTGTGCTGCGCCAGCCGATCATCACTTCCTACGTCCATGTTGACCAAGCCTGCTTCGCAAGGGCTTTCGCTAAGAGCTTTTGTGATCATTCTTCTAGCAGCATCATGGCGTTCAGTTTGCATGTTAGAGATGATGCGATTTTGGCAGCCTGAGAGCATGTGGAGCGCGCTGTTTAATTGGTGACAGCCTGGGAGAGGGCATAACAGGCTTGTGGACTGTTTGAAGCAGACCGCATGTTTTTGGTTATAGAGGGTGTCTGTGCGGTATTGTAAGATGGTGTGCTTCATAGGTGAGCATGGATACGGCATGTTTCTGGAGGCATTATTGATTTTCTTATCTGCGTGCGGTAACAAGCTCTGATAGTAAGAGTAGTAGCTTGTTGGGGGATTGGCGTGTCCAAGTCTGTGATTTGTATGTGTCAATGTGTCCCTCCAAGCTGTGCGTGCGCTCTTGTGTGTGTCATGTACGGTTCGTACGTCAGACGTGTTCATTCTTGCACTGGACATTGTCAAAACTCAAGTTTTAATGAGTTTCGACCCTCTGCGCGCTTCTTTCAACCCTTTCAAGACCATGAAAAGGGGACGGATGGCTCTTGTGTGTGTATGCGTGCTCACAGAAGTTGTGCTTGCGTGCCTGATTTGCACACACCTGTGCGTGCGTGCGTGTGTGTTTTGTATAATGTGTTGTGGATGTCCAGTGTGATGGCACCTGGGGTGATGGACTCACGCAAGGCACCTTGCACATTTTGATCACTGCTTCATTGTATGGTCCCGGTGCATGTTGATCACTGGCCTTTGTGTGAGTGCCCCGAAACTCTCATTGAAATTAGCCAGTGCTTGTTGAGGTGAACACCATGCATGCTAACTTTGCTCTTCACTTTACACGCTGTGGTGCAACTTCAACACCCTTTGCCACAGCCTCACCAGTTAAAGGGTCTGACTGCTCACCCTGCGTCCAGGTCCGAAAGCGCTTAGAGGAGAACAAAAAGAAGAAGGAGGAGAAGAACGATGATGACTACCTGCCAGATGGAATCGACAGGTGTGTGAACACCCGCTACAACTACTGTATCCAATGCCAAAAAGAGGATCTAGGTGCTGGTGCCTGCAGTGCGTACAGAACGCATCGCCCAGGCATGACTGTATGTTGAACTGACAGGTGTGTTACAACCTACTGGAACTAGTGTGTCCATTGTCAACAAGAGGATCTTGGTGTTAGTGCCTGCAGTGCGTACAGACCGCATCGCCCAGGCATGAACATGCTGCGTATTGTTGGTGCCAGCCAGATGGCTCTGCATTAGAATTCAGGTGAAGACTGTTGAGTGCGTGATCATCAGACGAAGACTGTTGAGTGCGTGGTCAGACAAAGATTATGAGTGTGTGATTAGGTGAACACTATGGTGCACGTGATCAGGAGCCATGCGTGCTACCCCATGATGTGATGGGGTATGCCAAATTGTTGGTGTACAGGCACCGTTCATACCTACATGAGGTACAACACCATCAGAGACGGGGACCTGCCAAAAGCAAGTCCCCTGCTTTGACCTGCAACGTGGCTGATGTGATACCTCACAAATATACAGATTTGATCCACCGCTTTGACCTCTTTCACCTGTTTGCCTCCTTATACGTCTTATGCGTCCCGCGATGGGCTGCTTGCTTGGGCTGCTTAGGCGTCTTGTGCGTCTCAAAACTGCCTCCTTGTTTGTCTACTGCATCTGCGACGGGCTGCCTGCTCGGCCTGCTCATGCGTCTAATGCGGCTCATAGCGGGCACCTCAACGTTGTATGCGTCCCGTAACGGGCTGCTTGCTAGGGCTGCTTGCACACCCATTCTCTCTGCAGCATCCCCAGCTACTTTGAGCCGGCTTGTGCGCAGCCTGCATTCTCAGGCTTTGACTTAGGATGTGCCCCTTGCATTTGAGTTCCAACTGAGCCTCAAACTGCATCCCATCATTCCGTGGCCATTCCCTTGACAGCAGCTGTGCCCTCCTTTGTCATGGAGGTGACAGTAAAGCGTCCTATAGAGTACGCTTTGCCTTGCCATTGCTGCAAGTTGCATCAATGATGCATGAAATGAGGCGTGCATGCATTAACCAGGCACGTAAGCAATGAAGGGAGGACATATGACCCAGCGCTCAGCTTGCCAGCTGGGTCATCAGTCCTCCCTGATGAAGGTTTACAAAACAGGAAGTACATGTAAGCAATGAGGCATGCATGCATTAAGGAGACATGTAAGCAATGATGTACACGTGCATGTAAGCAATGAGGCATGTATGCACCAATGAGGCATGCATGCATTAAGGAGACATGTGAGTTTTCGAAGCACAAATGTATGTTAGCAATGAAGCCTGTACGCTTGTTGTAAGCTATGAAGCACTCATGCATGTAAGCGATAAGGCATGTCCGCGTTGCTTTGCCTTTCCGGGGCAAGAGGTGCTGGCAGGCAACTGCTGAAGTTAGTTCTTCCATGTCTGCTTCCACACTTTTGTGAAATTCATGCTCATGCCTTTTGCTCGTTTACCGCAGGCGGATCTTGGAGGCCGAGCAAGCAGAGGAGCGCGCGCAAGAAGAGAAGCGTGCACGGAAGCTGGTGAGCATCAGAGCATCCTTATTACGATGCCCCTCGTCCTGCAGGAAAGAAAAGGAACGAACAGTCTACACCATCCAAAAGGCCGCGTGCATTAAGGAGGGGTCCCCTGACTACAAAGACCTCCCTTTGCCAGAAATTATTGGATCAGGATTCTGCAGCTAGTTCGCATGCCGTGTGCAGCGCTCTCTGCCGTTCTATTTTCCACCAAGCTTGTAATTCAGCATTTTTGGCAAAGCCCCCATTCAGAGGCGACGCCCAAAGGGCGTTTCCTCGTGGGGCAAGCCCTATGGTTTACGAGTAGGGTTGGCCAGTTCCGTATGCCAATACCGTATGCCCGTATATTTAGTGCTAAAAATTCCATGCATTTGCCGTATACTACGTATAGATACGTATTGAAAGAGGGAATTGGCCAACCCTATTTACGAGTTTCACACTTATGCTCACACCAGGCCACTGTGGCCCACTCACACCACCTCAGGCTCTGAGATTTGGAATGCCCCAATAACAAAACCTTTTAGGAGGCTTGCCAAAGTCCGGGACACTACTGTGCATGCTGCGCTGAGTTCTGCCGAAGGTTTCTAAAAAGTGCGGGTCACCCTCAGCGGTTCCGCGGAGCAAGTATTGTCGGTAATAAAAAAACTGAATGATTATGCATATTCACTTGGAAACGGGGTTTGCTGGTTGGCCCAAACGGGGGTTTGACCAAGCTCCAGAGGGTCGTCCAGGGCACCTCAGGACCTCCTCTCTCCTCAGTTGACGTTGCTGCCACTTCGCCGCTGCACCAGCAACAGCACGCGTCCGGAGAGGGCCAGGGGAAAATTTTTCACGGTGCCGCTGTTACGTGCTGTGTTGCATCTAAAAAGCATTAATTAAGGGGTCTCGTCTGTGGCAGAAGGTCAAATTCAAATTTATGACTGCACATTCTAATTCATTTGGAAATGCATTCTAAATAGCTGGACCATTTGGTGACGATGAGACGTGCAAGTGTTGGTCAACGAAGAGCCAAAGCTGCTGCAAAACAGGTAGCCCGGCCTGGAATTGCTGCACCTGGAGTGCAGTGCCTGCTGGAGTGGAGTGCTACTTGGTGCAGTGCAGTGCAGTGCTACTTGGTGCAGCATGCGGCATGCGCACTCGCGCGCACACGCACGCGCGCGCGCGCGCACACACACACACATACACACACACACACACACACACACACACACACACACATACACACATGCAGGCATGCACACGCACGCGCGGGCTTCGCCAATTTTCCGTGTTGCTTGCAACGCCTCTCCTTGTCCTGCTACAGTCTTGATGCTGAAGTACCCTTTGCTGCATCGCTGTACGCACCTCTACATCCATGCATGAGCGAGCTACAATTCAACAGCTTTTTGTTCGTGTGCGCCTGCAGTCCTTCAGCTTTGCATGCTGATCAACATTCCCCGCAATTGTGCCACTTGTGTGTGTGTATCTGAGCGTTGTAGGGCGAGCATGATTCTACATTCCCTCCTCATGTCGTGGACATGTTTTCATTTTCACCTTTGTCTCCTGTTATTGCTTCCTGGGCAGGAGAAAAAGCAGAAGGAGCGACAACAAAGAGAGGAGGAAGAGACAGAGGGGGATGATGCAGATATGATGGCAGTAATGGGGTTTGGCGGCTTTGGCACCACGAAGAAGTAAGGCATGCTTCCTATATCCGCTGGCTCAGGCTTGTTGTCTTGATTCATTGACATGTTCATCTGGGATTGCGCTGCTTTGCCAAAATGTTTTAATGTTTCCACCACACACTGAAAAGCTTGTGGGATGTGATGTACACTTTTGACCAGACTGTGCCTTGCCAAAATGCTTGATAAGCATGCACTCTCCTTCTCCTGCCTTGTCGCAATCTGGCAAGCATGAGGGTGTGTGCAATAGAAGTGCAACGGAACAGCTTGGGAAGGGAAGGGAAGGGAAGGTTTACATAGCTGTACCTGCCTGCGGGGGCAGCTTAGCTGGAGCAAAACGTGCCTGTATCCAAACCAGTCCAATCTAAAAACAACACTAGAAGCTCAGTCACAGCATTTCAGGCATGCAGACACGAACTTGGCTAATCCTAGGACATCAGCCTGGTTCATGAAGTCTCCAAAGCGTGATGCACTGCTTGGGGGTGCAGAGCTAAACAGATGCGGAACAGCTTGGTTGCCCTGGCCTTTCCCAGAACAAGAAAGAGAAAAGAGAGAGAGAGACACTTTTCTACTAGTTCGACTACTCAGTCCAAGTCTGTCGGCGTTCATTAAGGAAAGGTCACCTGTCCTGAAAGACAGGGCCCTACCACACAGACCAAGAAAAAGAGCAAGCACAGGAGTCTGCTCCAGCAAGTTGGCCCCCACCATGGGGCCAACGACACGAATGTCAGGCAGGCCCTGTCTAGCAAGCTCAAGACCCACTCCTAAGCAGCCCAAAACAAGATATAGGCTTCTTCCACATGAAGCAGTCAAAGAGGCAGGCATTGGTGAGGAAAAGCTTCAAAATTAGGGGACCTTTCTTTCATGCACACACTGCTGGCAGCTGGAATTGGCATGCGTAGTCTTTTCTTTCAAAAGGCAGGCAAGCACGCCACCATTTAATTAACCGTCAATGAATCAATGGGTGTTTCAACCATTTTTGTTGATTTTGCCTTAGAGCCCCTAGGAAGCTTTTCTACTCAATCGTAATGGCTTGTCACCAATCTCTAGGCAGATCTCATGTGTATTGCTCGAGGAGTATTGGGAAACAGTGTTCCATGCATGCCATATGGCAAGCAGGACAGGTGACATTTAGACATGCCTCCGAGGAGTCCTTCAAGAGGAGAAACAACTTGAATGTGACTTATGCTGAGCGTGACTTATACTAGAGGTGCATCAGTACAACTAGAGTTAGTTCTAGTTTAGGCACTTCGGCATCTTAAGATAAACTTTTTGCTAGTAGGTTCAACTCCCAATTGGAAGCTTGCAAGTTAGCACAAGTTAACTTGGCAGCGTTGCCAAGTAGTGGTGCCACTTCAAGAGTGCCACTGATTTCAATTGCTTTTGCCAAAAGCCAGTGGCTAAGCAAACCAATTGGTGCAAGTATTAACACGGTGTTAATAAGTGTAACAACCATATAAGGCCTTTGATTACCTTCTGTTGCATCCCGGGCAATGCCTTTTCATAAGTATTACGATAAAAATATATCATTTTGGTGGAGCCTCATCATGAGTCACGTTTTCTGGGATGGGCTCTGTGAGATGTCCTTTTTAATTGACAAACTTTTTTAGGTTGATTTGGTTTCACACATGGAACCTCTTTAATGCAGCTCAACTGCCCTGGTACCTAGGCGTGCCAGTTGTATCTATACAATCTTTTCCCTTCCCCACCTTTCATTCATAGATCATGGCCATCCATAAATGATCATCCAAGTAACGAAAATTTACACACTACTGATCATGGTAATTTGTTTTAAAATTGCCAGTGGCCTGCAAATCACCAGTGGCATGTAAATTACCAGCCGTAAATTACCACTGCAGTGGTAAATTCAAGTTGTATTACACCAAGATGTAATGGTTCGTCCTATTCAGTCTTCAGTTTTTGTTTGTGTGAAATTGTCAGAAAAAGTGGAAATGATAGTCAACATGCATTTAAAACCCACAAAGAAAAGGCTCTTGAGAGCCTCATCTTGAAAGTCTAATCACAAGTAGTTTTTCCTTTTCTTTTCTTTTCTTTCACACGAGGTATACCTCGTACGTATGTCTACTTTTCTATCGCAGTTTCATCATCAGTATTTTTCACACCTGTCCTACATCGATTCATGTGCTCGTTATAATAAGGTTTCTTACACTCATTTTGTAATTTCAACTCAGCATACAATCAATAAAGCATAATTTGGCAGTTTTTGTTCCAAGTTTCTTACAATCTGTGACCAAAGCCTGAACAGGAAAGAAGGAAATGCACAGGGCATAAGGCACAAGGCATACTGAAGGCTCTCATGGAGAACATTTGGGTTGAATTAAACAAAAACTGACATTAACCCGGGGCCCTTTATGCTGATTGGGCCCACCTCATCATATCTGGCAACAAGACTAAGGTGACCTGCAGCCTCTCTAGCCCACAAACTACGCAAATCAGGGGCAATACGTCTATGGCAGAATTTGCTAGTCGTCAGCTTAAAGACAAGGTCCTGGTACAAGACAAACCAGCCCAATTCATAAGTCCTGGGGATCCCTTTACCTACCTCGGAGTAGAAGTCACCATGACACTAGACTGGAAACCCCAGCTTACCAAAATGTCAGGCAAGCTTACCAAAAAACTCACAAACCTAGCTTACTCTTTTGCCACACCCAGGCAAACCATGGATATAATTCGTATAGCCCTCACCCCAAGCATTGCCTATGCTTTCCCAGTCACACCCTGCTCTGAGAATGACCTTGCTCATTGGGATAGACTTACCCTTAACACCATCAAAGAGAGGTACAAGCTCTGGCAATGCACTGCCACAGCCATCCTGCGAGAAGACAAAAACAACTTTGGGCTCGGATGTACATCCATCGCAGTAGAATATAACGCGAGGTGTGCAGCGGCCCTCACCACTAGCCTCATTAACACCGGCAGACATGGCCGGGTCACCAAGTCATTACTGGACTCTCAGATCCATCAACTCAGATACTATATTCTCATCACACCACCACCCTAACTTCCTCCTCAAGCAGATACCATACATGCTCCGTATTAGGCAATACCTCTGCATCAACAAGAGCGCTCTCGACGTCTCCTTTCAAGGAGCAACCTACCTTCTCTCCAGCATTACTCCTGTACTCAATGTCCTTTCAATGCCAATGCAACCCACCCTCAGGACCCTAGCTTGCCACTGCACTTACCCCCTCATGGGATTAGGCATATCCAGGCTCTCTTCTCTGCTAAATGACAACCTCACCCATATTATTGACGGAAACAAACTAGCCTCCCTGTTCGGACGCAAAATCAGGACCAGACACATTATAGCCCTTAATAAACTTCCCGTACTCTAAATACTAACAATTTGACATCTGATTCCATCAGCTTGATAATTCAAAGCCAAGACAGCTCGCCCAATAAACTTCCTGAATCACGCTACATAAATAACACAACATACGCAGAGATGATCAAAGCAGAACACACACCAACAGGCTGGAACTGGTCAAAGCTCCGCTTAGAGCATGCTCCCCCGAATCCCCCTTCTAGTAATGGGGCCAACGCCCTCAGTAGACCCGCTCACACTGACTCAAGGACTTACAGTAACCCCCTCTTTGATGCTCAAGATATGGACGTAGAAAATGCTCCCCCCAGTAGCCAAGACAGCCCGTCCCCAAATAGTCAACCACATACAGAGGCGCACATGTGCCAAGATAGGCGCACTCGCAAAAGAAACAACTCTCATGTGGAAGGACCACAAGCACAAGCACAAGCATACTATAGTATGACATAGACCCCACCCAACCCCTCTGGACACCCCTCACACAGGCCCTGCCCCTGGACCCCACCCAGACCCCACAATCCAGGGGTAGGAGGCCCAGAGGGAGCCAAGACCCAAAAACACTCCTAGAATACCACACGCAACCCATAATAACCCTATGCCCCCTACCTCCGAACACACCAGGCACCGACACTGCCAATTGGCTCTGGAATTATAAGCAGAATAGGGCTGCTGAATTAAGCCCAGAGCAGGCCAGCAATACCATCTTTCGCTATGACCATGTCATCCAAGAAATCTTGGGATGGCAACATCTCCGGAAGTTTAAAAGATCCTCCCAGGAAAAACAACAAATTCAATACAAAGTCCAATGGCATCCTGTCACCATTGAAGAGTGGGCCTTACCCATCTTCCAAAATGATGGGCTCAAAGTGGCTTCCTCAACACACATACCCAGAAGGCTGGCAGAGGATCCGTGCTGCCAACTTTGCTGGAGCCCGGTGAGCAAAGAACACACCCATGAATCTCAATGCTACGATGACATGCCCACCTGCGATACCTGTCACCGCACCTACCACTGGGGGTGCCTCATAGACACCAAACTATGCTCGCTGCAGGATCGAGCATCTAGCAAGCCTGATGAGCGCTGGGACTGCCCTGCATGTGCTCCCCTGTCCCATTCCCAAAATTTGGAAAGACACAACTTCTCTGAATAACATGAAATGATCCATGTGCAATGGCGTCCCCGATGGGAGGCTGCTAAGATGCTACAAATGCACCCCGACCTACGAGCCCATGTGCAAGCCTATGAACAAGAAATGCCGGAGCAAACAGCAGACACCCCAATCGATGAAATTGACCTGGACAATCTTGTCAATCAAGGCTTTGAAGGCCATCCTCAAAGCCTGTCTGACTCTCCATGGCTCTCAAGTACCGGCTGCGCCATCCGCAAGAATGCCACCTTTGACTTCCATCCTACCAACCCCCAGACTGATATCATGCCAACATGGCATTGTGATATCATCATCAGAAGAGTTGACCTTATGAAGGAAACTCTCCAACCTGACACATCTGAAGAAGCCACCTTACCAGCGCAAATGCCTGAAGTAACCCCCTTTGAATGTGCCTGTATTTACAATACCAATGGCAAGTGCGTTGGTATGCTCAATGTAGACAGACTCACAACCCTGCTTGAAGCTTATGAAGCAGCGAGAAAGGCAGGCATCCACACCACCATCCAGCCACCTGTCCAGGACTCAGCAACTGAAATCATGGGACTGCTCTCACGCCAAAAGGCTCAACAAAAACATCTCTCTGCCAAGAGCAAAAAAGGCCACAATTCTAACACGCTGATCACACCTCCCCATATTCGATCAGCCCTTCATAAATGGTGCATGGTCTCAACAGAGAGGTTCTCCAACCCTCTTGAATTTGACAGTACCTTCAA
The DNA here is from genome assembly GCA_914767535.2 of Dunaliella primolecta. Taxonomy (NCBI): domain Eukaryota; kingdom Viridiplantae; phylum Chlorophyta; class Chlorophyceae; order Chlamydomonadales; family Dunaliellaceae; genus Dunaliella; species Dunaliella primolecta. The sequence continues at coordinate 11,276,507 of OU611755.1, forward strand.
CACTTATTTCAGCACAAGCTGCCGTGACCAGGTCTTTGGGGCACACACAGATGCCCTCTCTGTTCGCTACAATGGCTTCTCCTTCTGCCATCCCCCACATGATGATGAAATAATGTTTAAACTCCTGCGCCACGCAGTGCACTCCTCCCTTCAAACCACAGATCCAGTTGCCACTTTCATGCTTTTGCCCCACTGGAGAGGCTTCAGCTCCAATGCTTACATGAGTTGGCTTAACCACTACCCAGGTCAAGCAAAAGTCCTTGCCAGATTTCCTGCCGGAAAAATCCAATTCCAAGAACCACAACACTGGTTTGATACCATACCCAATCCTATCTCACCTCCCTATCCTATGCAACTCATCGTTGTGTGGAACCTTAATGCCAGAGTAATGCTAGATAGCGCAAACAAAGACTGGTTCCAACTCCTCCAGCAAGATGTAAAACAAGGTACACCAGAAGCTTGGTGGCTACCCTTAGATCCTCCAAACCCTGCAACGCCCCTACGTACCCACCAACACCTGGCATCAAACACTTGGAAAAAGAAACTCCAATCACTTCCCCCTGACATCCATAGCTGCTCACACAAGTGCCCACAGGCAAGGGCAGCCTTCCTACCTGCTGACTACAAGAAAATGTTTATACCTAAAATCAAGGATTGGAGAGAAATCACCTACACAGACGGCAGTGTGATTAAACACAAAGATGGTGAGTCCCCACCACTTTCTGGCACAGGCGTTTACAAACCGGGGAGGAACGCGGCTCCACCCTTACAGCTACACATAAAACCCAATGGTCATGGGCCTACTAACACCATCAACAGAGCAGAACTTGCAGGTATTCTTGTGGCACTCCAACATGGGCAAAACGACATTGCCTCTGATAGTGCATCCTGCCTATTCCAGATTTCTAAACAAATCCTTAATCCAATGCGCATGAGAAACCACCTACATGCAGAGCTCATTCATGCTATTTCAGCCATGTTAGAACACTCCCCTCACCCTATCCATTTCTACAAAGTCAAAGCACACTCCGGCATAATAGGCAATGAGGGGGCTGACGCCTGTGCTCGCACCGCAGCCCTCACAGACACAACAGACATTTCCCTACCAGATGCCAGGGATCCCTTTCACAACTCTTACTGGCTCTCATTGAAGACCTCTCACGCACAAAATGATGGCAGGCACCGCTCCCACGCTCTCCCAATCCACTACCTCACCAACCTGAACGACAAACTAAAATTACACATGCACAAACAGCATAAACTTGGACTTGCTGATACCACTGGCTACCATTACAATAGCTGGCAAAGGCTCAACTATGCCATACAACCCAATCCCCCTGTCACCACCACCAACATTCAAGCTCACAACCCAAATTGTCAACTTGCTAACAAAGAGATCAGCAACTCTTTCTGGAAAAATCCAAAGGTTACCCTCAAACAACAGATAAATGTCATCAAATATCGCACGGGGACAATCTACACACAAAAGCATGCCAACAGATTTACCCAATCTTCCACCTCTGAAATGTGTCCGCTCTGTGACGACATGGATAGTATTAATCATGTTGTCCTCAGATGCTCAAACACGACCATGAGTGGTATGCACACCAACAGGCACCATGAGGCCCTGAGTCTCTGTGTAAAAGCCATCAGTAAAGGCAGGTTTGGCTCATCCCTTATTGGTATGGATGCCTGCCGAAATGAGAGACTCCTAGAGCAGGGTATAGAAGTCCCTGAAAACATCTCCCGAGCTATCCCTGACTGGGTATTCCCTAATGGTGTTGGGTCCTCTGCCCAACACCAAAGCCGCCCTGATGCTCTCTTTGTGCGCCCTATTCCAGGCCGACAAGCCTACCTTGATCCTTCCAAGATTCCTCCTCAAGACAGGGATATTCACCTCGTTGAGCTCAAATTCTGTCCAGATACCAACCCCTCCATCACTTTGGAGACTGCAACAGCTCAGCATGCTCATACTATAACCAGACTAAAAACCCGCAGCTCAAGAAATCCAAACAGGAATAACAAAGTGACTCTTCACATCATCCTGATTGGTGTTGCCGGCACCATTTACAATGAGTATACAATCAAACCTCTTGTCAATCTGGGCCTAACCAAACAAAAAGCTAAATCACTAGCTTGCAAACTAAGCTGTCATGCCCTACAGAAATTAACCACTATCATTAACACCAGACATGCTCTTTGCCTACAGGGGACATCTGGGGGGGGGGGTCGCTGGGCGCGCGGAGGTGGCTACCAGAAGAAGGAGAGTCCGGGCGTCTCGGGGCACAGCTGACAACCCTCCAGATCCTCATTAGTTCTGTCTCTTTCCCTCTCCTAGGCTAGCTGTAGCTAGTGTAGTTTTGAGGGACCTTTGGTGAGGCCCTTGCTAGCTTGTTAGTTAAGGGACCTTTCCTTAATGCACGCGGCCCCAGGCCTGCGTAGACTTTTCTTTTCTTTTTCTTACTTTTCTTTTCTTTTCTTTCGGAATATACCTACATGCCAGAAACACACTAGATAATGCCAACAAAGACTGGCCTCAACTTCTCAAGCAGGCCATACCACTGGGAGTGCAGTTGCTGTATGTGTTAATCAGAGTCTTGATGTGTTCTTTCAATTCTGCTAGTGAGGGCTTCCTGAGAGCTTCCAGAGGGCCAATAGGTGCCCAGCAGAAGAAGGTTGGCTCCCTGGAGTATGACAGAGGCGATTCTTCCTTTAGAGTTAAGGCAGGCTGGAGAGCATTGAGTGGCTAGGGCTATAGTGTCACGGACGCAGATGGTGGTGCCACCGTTCCAGTCAAAAGCTGACCAATATTTGTAATTCTTAAGAAGGAAGGATTCCAATGGAGTCACTCCATCCAAGCACGAGGTTTATTATCTCTGCAGAATGTGGTTTCAGTCAGGACTAAAACATCTGGATTGTGGGTGGCTATGTCATGGCGGAGGTCCCAGTGGCTTTTAAAGAGACCTCTGACATTCATGTCATAATTGTAAGCGTGTTTAACCTAGCTTGAAAAAGCTTGTGGTGATTGTTTTCTGGGGTATACTTTGTATTGAGGGTAGGTTGTAAGATGGGCTGGTTGAGGGCTTTGTTTCTGCAGCTTTCCATGGGTTGTGTGGAGCAGGCATGCGGGGAGTTTGGGACTGTTGAGAGGGGTTCTGGGGTAGTGTCTCTGTAAATAGGTCTGTTTCCGTAATCATAAGATTTTGGGTCAAAAGGGACAGAGCTGTCTGCTCGGTGTAAATCAGAGGGTCCCAGTCACTCCCTTCTTAAGGGATAAGTTTTCTAACTTTAAGTTTACGCCAGTCATTGTCTGTTAGAAGGGGTTCAGGATGGTCAAAGGGGAAAAAGCCAAGTCACTCGCATCCAAATTGAGCTGCCATGCCATCCAAAGATTAACGAATATTACCAACACCAGACATGCTCTTCGTTGCCAAGGGGCTTCAGGGGAGGAGTTTGCTGGGCATGTGGCGTTGGAGAGCAGGAGAAGGAGAGTCAGGGTGTCCAGGAGCATGGCTGACAACCCTCCCCATGAGCCCTGTTCCTGGCTTTCTCATATGCTAGCTGCGTCTAGTTAAGGGATCGAGGGCCATTTGGTGAGACCCTTGCTAGCTTGCTAGCAAAGGGACCTTTCCCTATTGCACGCAGCCTTTTGGCTGGCGTTTAGTTATGTTTTTTTTGGAAGCAGGTGCAGCTGTGCAACCCTTTCCTTCTCATAGGCTAGCTGCATCTAGGGCCACCATGTCTCCTTTCCTTTAATTGCCCTCAGCTGCCCTTGTAGGCGGATACAGCGATGCAAACTTACCTTGATTTGATTGTTAGAGGGACAGTATACAATATATATATATATGTGCATGCCTTAGTGCAGTGCTTTTCTATCTTTGTCTGGATGAAGGTGTCCCTATGTAATCTAATCTCTTCTATATTTTGATGCCTCATGTCAGCGTGCCTGAAATGCTGTGACTGGATTTTATGTTTTATGTTCTCGTTCTCAAAATTTTGAATAGATGGTACTGGAAGAGAAGGCGCTGACTGGAATTTGCAACCTCCTCATGTATGTAGAGGAGAATGGGGGAGTAAAATGGTTCTGAAATGGAACCCTGAGCGTGCTAAAGAATATGCTGAAGTTCTTGCCAATAACAAAGAAATTCAGGAGCAATTTCAACAGGTAGTTGATGAAGGTGATGATGTGAAGGCCTGCTTTTGTCTGCGATCTATGATTGTGCAATGCACAATGTGCATGCTGCGACAGATTTTAGAGTTGGCATGTCTAAAAAGATCAGTGTCTGTGCACCTCTACGTACTGGTCGTATTGGTTCTCGTTATCCTCCTTGGTTTGATGCTGTGTGTAAACAGAAAAGGAAGATTTTTAGAGAGGCTGTGCAAAGCGGCCAGGCTGAGCATGCTTGCAAGTTCGCACGCAAACAGTTTCGTGCTACTGCTAGGCGGGCAAAACGTGCTTACACCAAACGCCAGAAGGCTAAACTCTTGGGCAGGCTTTACTGTAAAGACCCTGAGTTGCATGTCATGCTAAGGCAACCCAAGCGTGCGCAAATCACACCTCTGGCTGAACCAGCCTGGGTTGCATATTTGAATGAGCATTTTTGACCTTCTATGTATCAACAACCACGACGTCCTCATCGTGGGCGCCAATGTCATTCAGCTAGGGATTGCGGTGCAACTAAGACGTAATCACCCGCCGTCTGAAGTTTTGTTGGGTCAAGGTTCCCGTGCTGATTGGATCCCTGAGCCTGATTCAGTGCCTGCACCGAGTTTGGATACTTTGCGCAGCCTGGTTACGAATCGAATCAAGAAAATGAATGGGAGTGCATCACCCAGGTTTTGATTAAATTGCTGCACTGTTTATCAAAGGCGCTGTTGTTTTGCGGCCCAAACTCAACGGGCAAGGTACAGAGAGTGTCAATGTCCTGGAGCCCTTTATAGCTAAACTTCTCAAGTTGCTTCATGACAAGGCACACATTCCTGCTTGTTGGAAGCATGCAAAGCCCACTTCATAAAAAGGGGCTCCTGCTTAACCCAAACAGCTATTGCATGCTGGCAGTTAGTGGCATGATGTATAGGATGTATGCCAATGTTGTGCGTGCTTTACTGACTGACTGGTGCCACGAGGCAAACAAAATACCACATACCTCAGTTTGGTTTCTATCCTGGCCGTAATACACGCCAGCCTATGTTTATTCTTCGCCATCTGCAGCATGCTGCACGTACTGTGCGACCAAATAACTCAAGCATATTACATGCTGCATTCATAGATTTTAAACAAGCATGCGACACCACCCCGAGGGAGGCACTCTGGCAGCACCTCTGCCGCATCAGCTTGCCCACATCTTTACTCTTAGTTATCCAAGATATGCTGATGATGAGTATGTCTTGGAGGATGGTGCAAAAACGGCACGTGTGCATCCTACGAGAGGTGTTAAGAAAGGGTGTCCTCTTTCTCCTCTCCTTTCTTCACTCTTCATTAATGATCTTAACTCAATTGCTGAGGATGTGAGGGGGGCAGTAACTGGTACAGAGGATGTTTGTGTTACCCATATGTTGTATGCTGATGATCTCAAATTGCTTTCCAATGAAGCAGGTGCACTTCAAACCATGTTGTGCAAGTTGAATGTGTTCTCGGGCTGTAGGCCAACCCCCCTTGTAATCCTTGTGCAGGTTGAATGTGTATGCAAGGAAGAAGCATATGCATCTCATTATCAACACCGTAATTTCAGAGGTTGTGCACTTCAACTCAAAAGGGAGCAATCTCCCTGTTTTTACGATTGGCAGTGACACGCTTGCTCATAGAGACTCATTCAAATATCTTGGCATGATGTTTTACAGGACCTTAAACCTGGCTAAATCGGCACTGCCGATTCTAGGCCAGAAAATGCATCTCACGCTATGCTTACATTTGCTTACAGAATTCGTCATTTTGTACTTGAGCACACTCTGGCAGATACCGGTACGCTGCATGCTTCCTTGTGGCTTGCAAAGACGTATGTTATTCCAGCTGGTATGTACGCGAGTCAGGTGTGGGGCACAGGTTTCATGCAGGCAGGCAAAGAAATTTCTAGTGCTCTGCAAACTTTGCATTTGAACTTTCTGAAAAGTTCCTTGGGTATGAGGCGAACTACCACTAACTGGGCTGTTTTGAGATCTCAAAGAATTTGGGCACCAACCAGTGGCACTGCAGTATTATTGGTTCGGAGCTGCAGTCAAGCTGTAATAACAGCATGGTACGAATAGTAGTACTTTACCCTGTATTGTGCAAGCCAATTTGAAGTTACAATCTAAGGATGACAAGTGTTGGACAGCGTAAAATGCAAGCCTTCCAAGTTCTGCAAAATTCTACAAATTTTGAGCAGGCTGTGAGGTCAGGGGGTGCTATTTCCATGAAAAGAAAAAAAAAGAAAAGAGAAGTCTACGCAGGCCACAGGCCGCGTGCATTAAGGAAAGGTCCCTTAACTAGCAAGCTAGTAGGGGCCTCACCAGAGGTCCCTCAAAACTGAACTAGCTACAGCTAGCCTAGGAGAGGGAAAGAGACTGAACTAATGAGGATCTGGAGGGTTGTCAGCAGTGCCCCGAGACGCCCGGACTCTCCTTCTCCTTGTATCCACATCCGCGCGCCCAGCGACCCCCCCCCCCCCCCAGAAGCCCCCAGTAAGCAAAGAGAATGTCTGGTGTAAATGATAGTGGTTAATCTTTGCAGGGCATGGCAGCTCAATTTGAAAGCTAGGGATTTAGCTTTATGCTTGGTTAGGCCTAAGTTGACAAGAGGTTTGATTGTGTACTCATTGTAAATGGTGCCAGCCACACCAATCAGGATGATGTGTAGAGTCACTTTGTTATTACTGTTTGGGTTTCTTGAGCTGTGGGTTTTAAGTCCGGTTAGTGTGTGGGCATGCTGGGCAGTTGCAGTTTCAAAAGTAATGTAGGGGTTGGCGTCAGGGCCGGATTTCAGTTCAACAAGGTGAATGTCCCTGTCCTGAGGAGGGATCTTAGAAGGATCAAGGTGAGCTTGTCTGCCTGGGATAGATCTCACAAAGATAACATCAGGGCAGCTCTGGTGCCAAGCAGAGGAGCCAGTACCATTAGGAAAAAAACAATCTGGAATGGCTCGTGAGATGTTTTCTGGGACTTGTATCCCCTGATCCAGGAGTCTCTCATTACGGCAGGCATCCATACCAATAAGGGATGAGCCAAACCTGCCTTTACTGAGGGCTTTTACACAGAGACTAAGGGCCTCATTGTGCCTGTTGGTGTGCATACCACTCATGGTCGTGTTTGAGCATCTGAGGACAATATGATTGATACTATCCATGTCGTCACAAAGCGGACACCTTTCAGAGGTGGAAGACTGGTTAAACCTGTTGGCATGTTTTTGAGTGTAAGTTGTTCCCATGCGGTACTTTATAACATTAATCTGCTGTTTAAGGGTGATCTTTGGATTATTCCAAAAGGAGTTGCTGAGTACTTTGTTGGCAAGTTGTGAGGGTGGGTTATGACCTTCTGAGCTGACAGAGGTGTTTGGGGGAGCGGGCTGTGTGGCGTAGTTAAGCCTCTGCCAGTTATTGTAGTAGTGGCCTGAAGTGTCAGCAGAGCCGAGCTTATGTCTTTTGTGCATGTGTGTTTTAAGCTTGTCTGTCAGGTTGGTGAGGTAGTGAGTTGGAGCGGTGCGGGAGTTTTGTGGTTCACCGTTGCGTTCATGTGAGGATTTCAAGGAAAGCCAGTAAAAATTGTAGAAGGGATCCTTGGCATCTGGAAGTGCAATGTCCGTGGTGTCCATGAGTGCTGCAGTACGCGCACAGGCGTCAGCCCCCTCGTTACCAATGATACCAGAGTGGGCTTTAACTTTATAGAAATGTACAGGGTGTGGAGAGTGCTTTAACAGATTTGAGATGGCTTGGATGAGTTCTGCATGAAGGTGGGTCCTCATGCGCATTGGGTTAAGGGTATGTTTAGATATCTGGGAGAGGCAGGATGCACTATCAGAGGCTATGTCAGTGTATCCTTGTTGGAGTGCTACAAGGATGCCAGCTAGTTCTGCTCTGTTGATAGTGTTTGTAGGTCCATGTCCGTCTAAGAGTCTAAGAGATCTAGACTCACCTCCAGCCGTCCTGATGCTATACTGATTACTCCCTATAAAGCCAAACCCACTTCTTCTCCTTCTACCCCCTGCTCACACCATCATGCGTTACGCAGCAGACACAACCCCACACTGAGGGCCACAACAGCCAACCGCGTGAGGCAACCCCACCAACTGAATGTAAACCAGCGGCATGTGCACTTGATTGAAATCAAGTACTGTGAAGACACGAGGCCTGGACAACAGTTTGAGGCGGCACAGCGGCAGCATGCAGACCTCTGCAGACTCATTAATGCAAAAGTTGTGACTCTCCACACCATCCTTTTGGGTGTTGGTGGGACCTGCTACACTGAGCACACCCTTAACCAGTTTAAACAACTGGGACTTGACCACCAACGCGCCAATAAACTTGCTCGCAAACTTCATGCCCATTCTGTCATGTATGCCAACAAGCTTGTTACCACTAGGCGTGCTATTGAAAACAAGAATACTTCTTGCAGCCTGGTTATGGAGCCGGGTGCTTCCAATAACCCTCCAGATCCCCATTAGAGTCTTCTTTTTGTAGCTTCGTGGTGGAGGGGACTCACGGCTCTTCTGAGCCAATGTGTCTCCTTTTCCTTAATTGATGTAGGGAGACCTTCCTCTGCCTACGTAGTTTTTCTTTTCTTTCTAGAGAAGCTGAGTCAGTGGATCCAAGGGGAAACAACAATAAATTAGCTACTTACCAAGCTTGGTTTGCTACTCCTTTTGCTTGCAACGCTCGCCAAACCTATGCACCCCTGCCTTGGTATCTTTTTTTGGATTTGCCTAAGCAAGTTATGCGTAATGTGAGCAGGTTCCGGTTTCGTGCTCATACTTTGAAAGTTGAATCGGCTGTTTGGCAGGATGATGGTACCTCTGTGTGTGACAGGTGTTCTTGCAACCAAACTCAAGATGAAGCACATGTCCTTTTTAACTGTACTGATGAACACGTTTGTTCTCTGCACCGCAAGTATCAAGTGCTTTTTGAACCTTACTTCCAGGATATTCTTGAGACGCAACCTTTTTTGCTGCATCAAGTGAGCTCTCAATTTGTTTATCAGTTCCTTCATCAGCAAAAGGTCCCCCTGTGTAAATCTAAATCTAAATCTAATCAGCGAAACGCAAAGCTTTTCTTTTTTGTGTCTGAGCTTATGGATTTATTTTTGGCTGGCATGTGAGTAGGTTTAGGCTTCGTACCCACTGCTTGAAGGTCGAGTCCTGTAAATGGTTGGGTGGTTCAAATATTTGTGATAAGTGTGGATGTGCTGAAGTCCAGGACGAGAAACATGTTCTTTTCTACTGCAATTGCTGTGAGTTGTGTGAGCTGCGCAGAAAATACAAGGACCTGTTCATTGATCTTTTTAAACCGTTAAACACTTTTGCCCAGCTTCCAAACACTGATTTTGTTCCTTTCTTGGCGAGCTTTCACGTTGTGACTAATCTTGAGGTCAACGCTTTTCTAAATCAAGACTTGCACAGATTTTCAAAATTTTTGTCTGAACTGGTTTCAATTTTTTATGCTGGATGAGAATGTTTCACCAGCAGCCGATCAGCCAGATTTTCGGGCTGTAGGCCAACCCCTCGTAACCCTTTTGGCTGGCAGAAACCAGCCACAAGCCGATCAGCCAAATGACCTGGCTGAAGGTCACCCCCCATTGTAACCATTGTATTTTCCTGACACTACAGTCTTATGGAGTTTTTGTGCATGACTTTGCGTGTTTGTTTCATTTAGAGTGACAGTGTGTGTGATTTTTTCACAGTTGACACTTCTGAACTCAGCTCAAGGCTTTCAGTTGACATCTACTAGATGCATAGTATGCACAAGTATGGTTCGGTTATAGGCACCTTTTTGCTTCAGCTAAGCTGCCTTTGTAGGCAGGTACAGCTACTAGCATAGTATGTAACCCTATCCTATCCTTTAAACCTGTGAATCTTTTTGTGTCTAAGCTTATAGCTTTTTTTTGGCTGGCTCAGACCAGCCACAAGCCGGTCAGCCAAACGGCCTGGCTGAAAATCACCCCAATTGAAACCATTGTGTTCCCCTTCTCTAAAACGGACTGGTTTGGTCACAGGCACCTTTTCTACTTCAGCTAAGCTGCCCACGTAGGCAGGTACAGCTATGTAACCCTTTCCTTTCCTTTCCTTTGATGCCTCCTGTATTTGCTACAGAGACCACTGTAATGTCTGCAATAGTTACAAGTACAGGAAATAGTCAGTCCTCCATAACAGCAGCTCCTGCGCTCGGCAGGTGCAAGGCAGACACAACCTCTAGAAGCCTGAGTGCCAAGGAAAGTAGGAAGCATGGCTCGCGTGTACAGGGGTAGGAGGAGAGAATGAAGGAATATAGCAGAAAGAAAGTATGGGAAAGCAAAGCCCAAAGCCATGTAAGCATTTTACTCTTTGCCCCATGTGGCACTTACTCCCATGCCTGCCTGGGCCTCAGTGCCCTCAGCATGGCCCCTTCCCCCCACAGCAGAAAAAAATAATGAAATGACTATGCATGTGTGCACTTAGCGTGCACTTAGTAAAGGTTCCCTGCCAAGCAAGCAAGCTAAGGCCGCACTAAAAGCCCTGAAATTAAATACATTACCCATATAGGGTGGTACTTTGATGTGCACAGCAAAAAGAAAAAAAAAGAGAAGGAAAGGAAAGACTATTCATGCCAGGTCTGGTGGCATGTATGGAGGACGGATTCCTCAAATAGCAAGCTGGCGCCTCAATAAAAAACCTTACATACACTTCTTCCCAGAAAAAATCCATGAAACCAGCGCAGGATTATACTTTGATGTAACACAGCAAGAAGAAAAGAAAGAGGAAAGGAAAGAAAAGAAGACAATGTATGCCAGGTCTGGCCGCATGCATGAAGGAGAGGCTCCCTTACCAGCAAGCTAGCTCAAACCTCACCCACCTAAGATAAAACATGCCCCTCCCCCATGTCTAAAATGCCTTAGTTGTTAGTGCTTTGGATGCAAAATCAATTGCAGGCTAACATTATGCTTCCAAATGCTTTCACATCTCAAATGCAAACTTGAATGCTTACACATCTGAGTCTAAATGTTTACACGCCTCAGTGCGCAGAGCCTTTGGAGGTCAGCCTAATGCTTATCCTTTTAGGCAAGCATGCCTGGAATGTAAACAAATGATTTGAAAACAACCATACAGGGACATGCTCAAATGGTCTGCTGGGGCCTCCCGTGCCTCCAATTGCCTCATGCAGTGCAAATACCAAACAAACCGACAACGACACAAACATACCAACACAATACCAAACGGAATCGAGTAAAACCTGCAAATGGTGATTTGATTCCACAATCAGTGGGTCGTGCTCAATCCTCAAGTTTTATAATTCAACCATGTAGGAGAAGCCCAAATCCTTAAGTTTGCATTGAAGCTGAAGGCTGCATTTGGCGCCTGTAGGTCTTGAGCATGCTTGCAACGCTTGTCTGTTGCGAACAAATACAATAATAAATCATGCTTTGCGCAATGCAATTTTGCGACCCCTCCCCTGCTCCTGCAATGTTCACATCATTTACGCAATGCCCAGGTGACTTGCAGCCAAGCGCAAAGCGTTGCCAACCAGCTACCGCGTCCCTTGCACATCCCATGACATCCCCTGTGGCATCTTTTGACATCCCAGGAACACCCCTGTGGCATGTTTTCACATCCCAGGCCCCCCTTTGCCCCACAAAGAAGGTTGACTATCACTGTAAGGCTCCAACACATCTTTTGTCAAAGGACACCGCCCATCATGGCATGTAATGGCTCAAACCTTTGTATCACCTGTTTGTCAGCCTTTTCAGGCAAGGGTGCCACTTGTCCACTCAGCTGCACTGGGTAACTAGCACAAAAGAGAAGTAAGTAGTGAACACTTAGCTTTCACATCTGGCGCGAGCGCTGCCATGTACCAGGACAGTCCAAGCAAACGTCCAACCTTGACATCAGGGGTAACCAACCTACCAGCCTCATTCCATTCTACAAGAGGAAGTCGAGCGAGCACAAAGCGCGAAGCACAAGAGCAGCAAGAGGGTTTGGACTGCAAGAAACTCAGACTGCCTAACAAAGCCGGATTTCTTATGCCTGCCACTCATGCAGGCAGAGGATGATTGCTTGCGGCTCTGAGGACTGCCTACAATGGGGCAGAATTGCCATGCCTGCCGCTCATGCAGGCAGAGGATGGTTGCTTGCGGCTCTGAGGACTGCCTACAAAGAGGCAGGATTGCCAAGCCTGCCACTCATGCAGGCAGAAGATGATTGCTTGCGTCTCTGAGGACTGCCTACAATGAGGCGGGATCGCCATGCCTGCCGCTCATGCAGGCAGAGGCTGAAGGTTTTCCACCACTGAGGACTGCCTACAATGAGGCAGGATTGCCAAGCCTTAGCTCCCGCTCAAACAGGCAGAGGCTGAAGGCTTGTGACTCCGAGGGCGTGCGCTCTTGGGGCACAGCGTGGAAGGATGGGGCGGACTTGTGGAGTTGACTGAACAGGGCGTGGGTCGTCTTGAGCAGCATGCCAGGAAGCGTCTCTGATACCTCGGAATCCGATTTTTCGATGATGGGCAGCAACACTTGGCTGGTGGACGGCGGCCTATGCGGCTGGGGCAGCCAGAGAAACGTCTGCATTTTCCCCTGTGACACATTGCGGGGTAATGTGACACATTGCAGGATATGATGACGCGTTGCAGGACATGTGTGACACATTGTAGGATATGTGTGACTCATTGCAGGATATGTGTGACTCATTGCAAGACATGTGTGACACGTTGCAGGATACCCAAAACACCTTGTAAGCGTTGAGGACATGGTCTGAAGGGGGGCCTGCTTGGAGGAGCCAAGCAAAGTTGTGTGCTGAAATAAACAAAAAGGGGCAACGCGGCCCAGCTTAGCAAGACTGTGTGCTGAAAGCAAAAACAAAAACACAGGCTTTGCTGCAGGGATCTGGCTGCGCGTACGAGCCGCGCTGTGCTACATTGATCTGATGGCGGCTTCTGCCGGAAGCACACATGCAAACATGCGTTGCAAAAAAACAAAACTGCCCTCCTAACACCGACATGCAATCACATCGTATATCGTCACTATTTTAAATGTTTGAAATGGTTTGCTGCACGTTAAACCCCAAGTCCCACATGGCCCACACCTATGCACATGTGGCACTGACTCTGAGTCATGCACACTGACTTCCTCCTTTTATATCAACATCTGAAGATGGTGCCATTCAACAGGGCCTGAGCTCAGGAATCCAATGACACATTCATGATACATTCATGATTGGCTGGAAATTGGCTCAGAAACATTCCGGAAGGGGGGTCCAAAAAGCCTAGACCCCCCGACCCACCCGCCCCTATCGACCTTCTCTGATGGGACCCACATACCGATTGATAGCTCTTGACCTCAGGCTTTTGAACATATTGTTTTTAATCAAATTTGTATGTAACGTCCAAAGGTTATGCTTTCTGATGCCTCCTGATACTGGTGAGGGAGAATGCTCTAGCAACTCAAGGCGCCCGTGCACACAATTTCCACACTTCAAAGCAAGCAGGACAGCGCATGGGAACTAATGGCCAGAAAAGAGTTTCTCCTTTTCACTCACTTCCCCTTTGACCAATCTGTACCTCCCGTGCTAAGCTCGTGCAGATTCTGATACAGATACGACAGTGCGAATCAATCATGCACAAGGCAAAGGGGCCCGACACAGAGGAAATAGCATTGGAACGGGTCCTCCTGAGTCCTCCCAGTGCACATGCCTGTACTGACCTTTCCCTTCACCTCCACACCCCCTGTCGGCTCCCAAAGCTCTGTGTGCTGTAGCAGCTTGTGGGTAGTTTCAGACACATGAATGCGACCAGGCAGGCCTGCAGAAGGCAGGCATACAGAAGCTTATGCTTTTGAGCTCTTCTTAGCAAGTTTGCTGTGAGGCTGGCCTCTAGCCTAAGTGCAAGTGTGATTTAGGGATCAGATTGGCAGGGAGCTGGGGCACACTGTTCGTGAAGGGCATTCGTAGATAAAATGAGCGTTCAGAGCAATTCAAAAAGCTTGCAGAAGGCAGACATACAGAACGCTTATGAATTTAATAAACAAATGTTTAAACAAATGACACAAGCTTTAACTTCGAGCCGCTCTTAGTAGTTTTGCGCTAAGGGGATCTGCAACCATGGTGCAGGGGTAATTGATGATTGCACGGGCAAGAAGCACAAGCACTTAAGGAATAAAGCGCAACGTGGCTAGCTGTGGACCAAAACATTTCCAGGACCAAAGCAACTATGGCCAAATGATGGCTAAAAGGGCTGTTCCTTAATTGATATTTGCTTTGTTACAATTAACTCACCAGTGCTTTCCATCCGGCTGGCAGTATTCATTGTGTCTCCAAATATTGAGAATTTGGGCAGCTTCGAGCCAATCAAGCCGGACACAACGTCGCCTGCGCGGGGGCACAATGCAATTTCTACTAAATCTGTCATGTTCAAATATCTCAGCTGAATTTCAGCAAAGTAGACACATCTTCATCAGGCAATTACAAATTCAGCAAGACCAGTCACACCTGTGTGCATCCCCACCCTCACACGGACGGTCTCTTTCGTGTCTGGCATCTTGACCTACACATTAGTGAGTGTGTGTGCCTGAAGTATGAATGCAGAGCTTTTACGCAAACATCAAAGTACGCAACATTGAGCAAATTTCACCTTGGCTGACAGAGGGTAGTGCTGCACAAGGACAGCTGCTTGAACTGCGAGACCCAGACGAGGTTGCAAGCACCAAGTGCTTGGAAATTGATTTGCCGCTCCTTGTGCTCCTATGCGGGCATTCTTCCCTGCCTCCAGCTTTCAAACTGCCGTTCCAGACGCATTAGACAGTTGCTGCCAACCTATAAAATCAGAGGTGCTTCTGCTACTGACGAACTCAGGCACACTGGGAAACTGAAATTCACACATCTTCCCTTGTGTGCAGCAGACCCACCTGCTGTATTCACACGCCATCCATTGTGTGCAGCAGACACACACCTGCTGTGCAGCATCCAGCAAGGCCTTGGCAAACTCCATGACTCGCATTGCTGATTCTGTGGGGTCTTGGTCCTCTACAACAAGACCGAACTCCTTGGTGGACTGCTTTGGCGACATGATGCCACCGGACACGATGTAACAATCTCCTGCAGTCTCCACCTGAATTCCACGGAAGTAATTAAGCAGGTGGTGGAGCTGAGGCCAGAAAGAGGTGATTCTTCAAATGCACCTGGCATAGGTGTGCCCCGGTTGGCAGCTCTGGAACTTGAGTTTCTTGAAACTTGGGTTTTTCTCACTAGCTTTCTGTAGCACCAGGGCTTGAACACTTCCAGTTTTGGCAAAATTGCCTACTCAGCCACAGCGTGACCCTTAACTTGTCTCCACCATACTTCTGCGCTCCAGATCACCCACAGCACCACTCAATAAATTGAGTGATTTTAGTGATTTGGAGTCCTTGTACCAATCAAATATCGTTGAAAAGAAACGTAGCAAAAAAGACTGGTGGTTGGTCAGACACAAAAGTCCAGCCATTTCCCTTGGAGAAAAAACAGCACAAGCCTCGAAGGGGTGCCTAAAACTTGAAGATTGACCTCCTCTTTACCGCTCTTTGGGTGAGCGGAATGTTGGCATAGTTTATGAGGGCCTCAAAGAACCACTTCTGGGAATGAACAATGGTCCCAGAATGGAGCTGTGGTCCCTTTTGTGTGACCTGAGGCCAGGGAAGTGATTTGGGGTCATTCTAATTTGTTTATTTACAAGCCGCACGAGTAACAAAGTAGCTTAGATACCAGGTACCCGCGGCGGACCTTGGCTCTATATATAGTACCGTAGCTCCACGAACAGTTCGAAATTAATTAATTATGGAGCGTTCAAACTCCAAAATTCGAAAATTTTATTCATTATTGCCTGAGCGTTCGAACTCCGTTCGAATTGGAAATTAATTAATTTCGGGGCTGAAAAGGGCGATTGCTGAAAATGGCCTCTCAGGCCCCCAGCTCAAGCTCCAACCCCTTAGCTAAGTGGCTGAAGCCTGTATCCCCCACCCAGCAGCTCCTAGCGACCCAAAACAAGCTTGCCATGGCCCAGGCAGCCAAGAAGGGGCAGCCAGTTAAGCAGAAGAACCCGGTGGGGCGTCCTCCAGGTGACAGCTCGGTTGATGTTGCATGCGTGGGTTGATGTTGCATGCATCCTCCAGTGTATGGGCTCACTGTACGACAGTGACAGCTTGTGGATTGCTGAGGGTTTGATGCTGATGGTGAGGTATGCTCTTTCCAGGGAGCAAAAATGAGCCCAAGCCCCTCCAGCCCCCTGTGTGTGCGCATTTGATGACACTCTGATGATACAGACAAGCTGTTGTGAAGTGCGTTGTGTGTGCACGTTCCCTGCGTGGCTCCCTCTCTTGTGTAACTCCACTCCTGAACAGAGCTCCTCCAGTCCCCTCCAGTAGCAGCAACAGTCCAGCAGCAAAGCTCCCAAGCATCTTGATGCAGCATCAGCATCAGCATCAGCGTCAGCAGCAGCACTTGCAGAGAGATTCGAATTGGGTATTCGTATTGAGAAATTAATGCCAGCCGTGAGCCAATCGAACACCATTCTAACTAAATTAATTAATTACTTTGGGGGGACCATTCAAATTGGTCGTGGAGCTACGGTATTCCGGGGTCTTGTTTGTGGGAAGATTATATTATTCCTGGACACATCAAATATTAAAGAAGCCCTATGTAACCCTCATGAGTGCCATAGCAAATGTCCCCCCTCCCCCACGGTCGCACATTGTGGACTTGTAATCTTCTAGGCATTCAACACTAAGAATAATGCAGGGGCACCATGGCCGTGATCCCGGATGCAGAGGGAGCGGCTAAGAGCAGAACGAGCAGTATTCAAACCAGTGCACTTTGCTCAGAATACCCTTCCCTCCCCTCCCCTCCCACACGCCTGGCTTCCCCTGACACTTGAACACTGCACATACGCGTGGTCTATATAGCTTCCTTCCCCCCCACCCCTCTATGTATGGGAATACAGGCTCAGTAATGGAGCTCCCAAGGGAAGTCCCATGCTGAAATACTTGGATAAATTTAGGCTCAGTAAGAGGCACCACTTCCAGGATGGGAAAGCACCTCCTGTATTTGTCATCATATATCAAACATTCTTGGTAATGAAGCAGGAATGTAATGCAAGCATTCATCAAGGAGGTTCATGACAAGCTGCGGCCAGCAGGCACGGCTTGTCGGGTAACTGCACTAATGTCTTTGGCGAATGTGGTTTTTCAAGGACAGCAATGGCTGGCATAGTAAGATCTGAGAATGAAACATGAAAGGAACACTTCCAGAAGTGCAGGCCAGTTGACCATCCCTGAAAGCAGGGGCTCCAGGTTATATGGTATGTGATGTATGCTGGCAATTATATTATGCAAAATCATTTTGGCACTAGGAGAAGCACCTCAAAAAAGCTCTGTTGCTTTGATTCCAAGCCAGGGGTACAAGTGAAACATAACACAGTGCATGAACCACCTGCAGGGACGATGTACAGTATCATCTTCAAGACACATAAGTCTTTAAGCCGTCATCTCCACAAGGCCTACAGGATACTTCTGTCACAAGAATCAGGTGTGGGTTAAAAGGATCCCATGCGGTTGTGCACGTGTATTTGAGTATCAACATAGCTAGCATGGATAGCACTTGTTGAGCACAGTCCATGATGTGGGCAACTTTCCCGTACGCTCAGCCATTTTCCATCACCACATTACTCATAACGTGTGGCAGAGCACTTCAGGCATGGAACCCACCTTGTGCACCCCATGGATGTCCGTAAGTTGATCAAAGAGCGAGAAGAGTGTGTTCAAGAAGACCATGACGTCCACTGGCTCAACGTTCTGCATGTTCCGGGCAGGAAAGCAAGGAGGCAATCTGAGGTGGTCTGCATGCAAAGGCCTTTTTCATGTGCCCCTTCATCTGCCTCTTCACAAGGAAGCGTCACAATGCATGCACCAGCCTGCCAGCTCCGTCAGGAATCCATGCTGCACACCTTGGACGTTGGATTCATGCCACACAGTTAGTCCGTGGACATCGGAAAACCAAGGCTGCCTACACCCCGGAGCGCAGACAGACGCCCGTGTCTGCCCTAGTTAAAACGTCTGACATGCCACAGCCCTTAATATCATCATTAATATCAAACAAGAAGTCGATGGACACCAGGACACAAATCCTACCTTGACCCAGACAGAGGGGAACACCTTGTACGCTTCTTTACACTACACACCTTGCACATTGAGAGCACAAATCCTACCTTGACCCAGACAGAGGGGAACACCTTGTACGCTTCTTTACACTACACACCTTGCACATTGAGAACACAAATCCTACCTTGACCCAGACAGAGGGGAACACCTTGTACGCTTCTTTACACTACACACCTTGCACATCGAGGTAAAACCGACAATGTCCATGAACAGGAGAGTCACTCCTTTGTGAGCGTGCGCCAGCTCAGCAACACGCCCTGGCACTGCAGCAGTGCTCTCCAAGGCCAGGAACTGGAGGGGGCAAGGAATGGGAGAAGCTCAGGATTGCAACAGGAGAACCTCCAAGAAATGATGCCAGTGTCAATCAACGGATGCCTGGGCACTGCAGCAGTGCTCTCCAAGGCCAGGAGCTGGAGGGCAAGGAGTGGGAGAAGTTCAGGATTGCAACAGGAGAACCTCCAAGAAATGATGCCAGTGTCAATCAACGGATGCCTGGGCACTGCAGCAGTACTCTCCAAGGCCAGGAACTGGAGGGCAAGGAGTGGGAGAAGTTCAGGATTGCAACAGGAGAACCTCCAAGAAATGATGCCAGTGTCAATCAATGGATGCCTGGGCACTGCAGCAGTGCTCTCCTAGGCCAGGAACTGGAGGGCAAGGAGTGGGAGAAGTTCAGGATTGCAGCAGGAGAACCTCCAAGAAATGATGCCAGTGTCAATCAACGGATGCCTGCGCACAGCCTCGGTGCTCTCCAAGGCCAGGAGCTGGGGGGCAAGGAATGGGAGAAGTTCAGAATTGCAGCAGGAGAACCTCCAAGAAATGATGCCAGTGTCAATCAACGGATGCTTGCGCACAGCCTCGGTGCTCTCCAAGGCCAGGAGCTGGGGGGCAAGGAATGGAAGCAGTGCAGAAGCAAACACTTCCTTCAAAAATGCCAATATCAATCATTGTATGCTTGGTGAGATGACTTCAAGTAAAACACAGCATGACAAAAGGCATCATCCATCTCATGATTAGAAGTGCTGCACATACACACACGTGCATGTTTTCCACACCTAGCACCTTCATCGTGCTGGACGCCTGATCATTAAAAAAATTTTCAGCAAAACACACATTCAGGAAGAGAGCAACTCACCTGGATGGCATGCTGCGGCATAATGCTCGAAAGCAGCTCTAGCTGCGACTCTGCAAGTGTGCTTAGCGTGGACTGTACTTGCCTGTGAGCAAGTCGTGTGCACATGTGCACCTCATAGACAAGTGAGAGAGCATTGCGCACATGCGCATCTCACAGGCAAGGGAAAGAATGTTGCAGACATGCGCATCTCACAGGCTAGTGAGAGAGCGTTGCGCACATGCGCATCTCACAGGCAAGTGAATGAGTTTTTTGGGCATGTCTTATCTCCATGTTTTCTTGTGAAGAGGCAGATCACACATGGGAAAGGCCTTTGCCATTAATGCTTCCTTTAATGCCGTTGTGGAGTTTAAAACATGAATTACAAGTCAATCTATTTGGTCAGCACTTTTCAAAGGGCTATGCTTGCAGCTTGCCAAGTTGCTCCTTTGGTGCTGTGCAGAGTCTAACACTGGAAATCAATTCAATTGGAGCTATTATTCAAATCTTGTGAATATTGCTTGTGCATGAAGCTGCACACACACACACACACACACTTACAAGAACAAGCAAAAAAATTACTTGTGAAGTTCCATTTCACTCACAGGTGCTGCGTGCTGTTGGCGATAAGCACAATGAGCGGACTCCTGCACAGCATCAAGCCGGTGTGACAAGTGTGCGACTGGAAATCGTGCTGACCACTCACTGCAAGGGCTGCATTGGGATTGGTAAATCATATGCTTTGCAGTTATGAGTGCATGTACAGGGTCGCAGAAAACGCAAGGATCCCAATTTCAAACATTGCTGGCTTTCATGTTATTGCTGCAATGTGCACAAGATGTACATCCAATGTTGGTGACACAATCCGGAAGGAGCGGGAGCACGTGAAGGTGCGTATGCATACGCCTCTTATGCAAACGTGCAGGCTACGTTCTCCAACTTCTATAGATCTACATGTCTCTTCATCTGTCCTCATGCAAGCAGAATCTTGGATCGCACCCGTCCCTCACGGCTATACCCAACACCATTTAATTCTCAGCTTGCAACTGAAGGCTGGACTGTAGAGAGCGCGCGCGCGCACACACACACACACACTTTGCTTATGGCCACAGTGCACCCTCCATATGTCATACATGCGCCCATGCCTGGCCACACGTTTGCTTATCCTGCCTCACTGCCATCCTCCGTCCGTACCTCTCACGCTCTCGGGGCTGCAGCAGGGATACCACGACGTCAAAGCAATGCAATACAAGATCTTGTGCGTTATCTGGCGTCTCTGGAACTGCCTTAGCAGGCGTGCCGTTGTGCTCTGCAGCAGGGATTGCAAGGCCACTGAGCCCTGTATCCATGCAGGAAGAAGCACGGCGTTTGAGGAAGCCTGAGCATCCAGCCAATGGCTGCCTTTGGGGGGCTAGCAGGCATCTGCCAATCTCAAGAGTCTGCCAAAGTGAGCAATAAGACTGCTCCAGACACCTCAGCCTAGACCTCAGTACTTCTGCTCAGGTTAGATCCTACTGACCAGCTGGTAGGTGCTGCAGCGCACATCCTCATAATCGCAGCACTAGATTGGCTTTGTCCAACAACTCAACAAGGAAGCAGCATGGATTGCACATTTAAGAGGGAAGGGTGCAGCAATTGCATGCGTGAGAGAACAGGGGCAGCAATTTGCCCAAGTTAGCAAACCTTCAAACCAATCACACATTATGTTTTGAAATACATGGCACATTTTGGTGTGCTGCTCATTCACCGAAGGCATCAGGTGTTCCTGTTTCTCGCTCACCAAAGGCATCATGCAGGGTGTCCATCCACATAAGGCACTGTGCAAGGTATTCCCATCCCTCATTCACCTAAGGCATCATGCAAGGTGCTCCCATCTCCAGTCTGAGGCGATGAGCGAGCTCCTCTTTTGGAGGAGAATTGTTGAGACAATCCCCTGATGGGGGGTAGTTGAGAACGTGATTCACTGGACGCCTCCATCTACAAAAATGTGGTTGAGCAGAAACATCATTGCAACATTGCTGCAAGCATGCTTTCATGTGAAGAATGCACATGGCCTGGTGCATGAACATTTTGTGTAGTGCGTGGGTCTTATTTTTAAGGGCTGCACATCTGTCTCATCATTACAAGGTAGCTATGCACTTCCTCGTGCACTAATGTGTGGAGCATCCTTCATCAGGCGCAACCAACGTGCACTTGCTCAGCTATGCACACAAATCATCATCCCTCAATGGATTACAGAAAGCGGGCTGAGCTTGAGAAGTATGGTATGGCCATACAACATAGGTCCAACAAATTCAAAAGCTTTAAAATTGCCAGCCTTGCAAGCTCTTCAACTGGATGCGAGCCAAAAATCAAGCAGGAGTACGCAGACGATGTCCATTTTTAGATACCAGCAGCTGCAGCAGCAACAGGAAAAGCATTGAAGCCACCCCATAGACGTGTGCCCAGCCAGAGACCCTGATGACAATGAAGATTGATGAGCAGAGATGACGATGAAGGTAAAAATCAAGATTGATGAGCAGATATCATGATGACAGCTAGAACTGATGGGCAGAGATCATACTGAGCAGGAATCGTGGTGACAATTGACAAGATTGATGATCACACTCCAAACTCTTCTATATAATGATCTCTGCACTACGTACTATGTAAACGAGGATGCGTGCCTGCATGGTGATCTATGTACTACGGGGAAGATGTTTGCCCATCTGGCATGATGATCTAAGGACACGATCTAAGACGTTTTGAGGATGTCATTTGCTCATCCTACATGGTAATCTAAGAACACATTAAGATGTTGTTTGCCCATCCTGCATGATGATCTAAGAACCTATGAGGATGTCCTTTGCCCATGAGTGTACCATAGCACAACCTTGGGTAGGTATATCACCTTTTGTAAAAGAGATCTCAGGAAGGCCTTTGTCCTGGGTGAGTCGACATCATCATTGAGCATGAACTGCTCGAGGTCTCTCTCAGACCTTCACGCACAAAAAAGAACATACAGTCGCTTTGCACCAGCCTGTCTGTTTGTTAATCTTATTGTACCGTCATCATTCTTAAGTGTGGAGCAAACATCTTCTAGGCGCTGTTTATTACTGGCAAATGTAGTCCAGAGTACACAATAAAAGCTTTTCTGTTGAATGGATCGATCTGTTGCTCTCCATTGATGAGTTGTCAAAATCTTGGTACGTGCATTCAGTGCAAGTCATATGGGTGAGGGGATCTCTCAGGGCAAGGCTTAGGCGTGTAATCTCTGTCAACACTTTATTAACAATAAACATTTTTTACTTAACATCATGCTCATGCAACCTAGCAATCTTGTTTGTCTATCTTGTTAGGGTACATGGATGGATGGATGGATGGAAGGATGTGGGTCTGTGTGCGTGTGCGTGTGTGTGTATGTGTGTGTGTGTGTGTGTGTGTGTGTGTGTGTGTGTGTGTGTGTGTGTGTGCGCGCGCGCGCGCGCACACGCTCTAAGCATTTACAAGTTGCGCTCGTGACAGCAAACCTGCCTCAGGAGCGGGCTCTGGGATCCCTGCCTGGCAAGGCGGAGGTCAGAAATGGACTTGCTTCTGCGCAGTGTTCGCGCAGATGCCTCCGTTGCCGTCTTTGTTGGCTCTGCTGCCTCTGCCTCCTTCAGATCAGCCTCCATGCTACTGCCAAAGGTGTCTATGAAAACAGGTGCTGAAATGCCGCCAACACCCGCGGGCACAGGTGGACACGCCTTCTCTTCATTGTGTGAGCCCCTGTGGTTGCCGGTTTCACACAGAAAACGGAAGATGGGGAGTCGGGTGGTGAAGGTCAGAATGCATGCCAGTTGCATCCAGCAAAGGCCAAGACGAGAGCGGCTGGGTCCATTCCGCAACTCACACACGTTTGGCGGCAGAACACACCTGCTTCCAAGGAAGCGCGGCTGCATCCCTCAAAAGCTGAAATGAGAAGGCTGGAATGCACACATGCTTGACAGCAGAACACTTCCACTTCCACGGAAGCGCGGCTGCTCAACTCACCCAGGCAATGCCACCTCACGAGGGTCCCCAACCTCACTGGACAGTATAGAGAGAGCCTTGTCTTGATCGTGCTGGAAGCTGGATTCGGGCTCGGTCTGCAGGGAGCCCCAACGGACGCCTACACCAGCATGAGTGTGCACACGTGCCAGAAATTGCTCATTGCAACGAATCCCAGCAGACACCATCACTAGTATGAGTGCACACGTGCCAGAAATTGCTCATTGCAACGAGCCCCAACGGTTGCCAACACCAGCATGAGTGCACTTGTGTCAAAAAGTGCTCATTGCAAGGAGCCCCAACGGTTGCTAACAACAGCATAAGTGCACTTGCGCCAGAAATTGCACATTGCAATGAACCCCAACGGGACCTACGCGATTGCATCAGAAGGTGCCATGGAGATAATTGTGAGTGCTGAATGTATTAGATAATGCAATAAAACCATAAAAGATTGACAAATGCATTAGAGAGTGCCATGGAGATCAATTAAAGCGCCTAATGCATTAGAGAGTGCAACACATGCCACATGCAGAGTGCCAAACGCATTAGAGAGTGCCATAGACCATAGAGAGTGCTAAATGCATGAGAGAGTGACACACAGATGATAGAGAGTACCATGTGTATTTGAGAGTGCCACATGCGGAGTGGTAGATGCATTAGAAAGTGCCATAGATACCGTAGAGAGTGCCCAATGCATGAGAGAGTGCCATACAGATCATAGAGAGTGCTAAGCGCATCAGAGTGCCTCATGCCATGTGCACTTTGCCACATGCCTCATACAGAGTGCCACATGCGGAGCGCCAAATGCATAAGAGAGTGTCATACAAATCATAGAGAGTGCTAAGCATATCAGAGTGCCTCATGCCATGTGCACTTTGCCGCATGCCTCATACAGAGAGCGACATGCGGAGTGCCCAATGCATAAGAGAGTGCATCGAGGCCACAGAGAGCATTGCCGAATGTATTAGAGAATGCCAAGCGCCACATGCAGAGAGCTACATGCCACGTGCAGAGTGCCAAATGCAATAGAGTGCTAGATGCATGAGAATACCAATGTCTCATGCATGAGAGAGTGCCACATGCGGAGTGCCAGATGCATTAGAGAGCACCATAAGGGACCATAGAGAGTGCCACATGCATTTGAGAGTGCCACATGTAGAATGCCAGTGAGCGCTCATTGCAAAGAGAACCAGCGACCCAGCCAGCAGCGCCCGAGAACTGCACACCTCTGTTTTTGGCGAGGCCTTATTCATGGGACGTGAGCCCCTGAGGTCGCTGGCTTCCGGTAAAGTTCCCACCTGGCTACCCTGGCCCGCCCAGTGCACCCCCGCCCTGAAACTCGGCATGCAGGCCAAGCAAACTATGCTAGGCAGCACGGCAATGTTGGTTTTGTGGGGGAGGCCATGGGCAAAATGTTCTGAAAGCTCTTTGTTTGATAGCTAAGCAGAAGATAGCCAGCATGGCCCGCCCAGCTCCCCCCCCCGCCCTGAAACTCAGCATGCAAACCAAGCAAAACCTTTTATCGGGGGATTTGAGTTTAAGTGGCTGGGTGGTGCAGTGGGCAATGTTATCAGCAAAAAGTTTTATGCTTGGTAGCGAAGGAGAAGCTGACGTGTCTTGGAAACCGGCCCGGCCACCCCACGCCCACGGAACACCACCTCATGGATGAGCTCAGCACACTCATTCTCGTGCAGTTGCTGAGTCTAGGGCCTGGGAGCGGCCTGGCTAACGAAATCCAAATGCTCCTGTGGATGATTCCAGCTTGCCGATGGCTTACCAGATTTCAATGATTTCAATTGCGATGAGTTTGGTGTGCTGTGCGTTCAGACGAGAGGCCGGGCACGCTTTGCTGGTGCAATGAGAAACAGGACCCCTTACCCTTGTGCTGTGAGGAATTGTGTGTTTTGTGCATGGCCTGGGGTTCAATCTAGCCCTGGAAACTGGGTGGGCCGAGCAGCTTGCACGACTTGCCCTCAGCAATTGCAACGCAGAATGCATGCAAACGTCATGTACAATGCAAGCAGGCATCACGCAAGTGCATGCAGCAATCGTTACGCAAAATGCACATGGGGGTCACAGAGAGTGCCACATGCATGAGAGAGTGCCATGCAGATTATGGAGAGTGCCAGTTGCATTTGAGAGTGGCACATGCGGAGTGCCAGATGCATTTGAGAGTGGCACATGCGGAGTGCCAGATGCAATAGAGTGCCATAGGTACCATAGAGAGTGCCACAATAGAGTGCCCAATGCATGAGAGTGCCATACAAATCATAGAGAGTGCCACATGCATGAGAGAGTGCCACGTGCCTCATTCAGAGTGCCACATGCATTAGAGTACTACATGCGGAGTGCCAAGTGCATAAGAGAGTGCATTGAGGCCACAGAGTGTATATTGCCGAATGTGTTAGAGAATGCCAAACGCCACATGCAGAGAGCCACATGCCACATGCAGTGCCAAACGCAATAGAGTACCATAGAGACCATAGAGATTAGAGAGTGCCACATGCATTTGAGAGTGCCACATGTAGAGTGCCAGCAAGCGCTCATTGCAATGAGAACCAGCGACCCAACCAGCAGCGCCTAAGAACTGCACACCTCTGTTTTCCTGATTTGCCAGATTGCAAAACCCTGCATTTCTTCCGAGAAAATTTTATGGCTGGCAAGACAAGAAAGAAAAGAATTGACTACGCATACCAGGTCTGTCTGCGTGCAGTCAGGACACATTCCCTGATTAGCAAGCTTGCCAGGGCCCCACCAACTATGCAACATGTGCGTCACACCTCCATGGCTTGCTGGTGCGTGCAGCATTATGAAACATGCCTACTGATCTACAGACGCTTGCATGCACTGCATGGCACCATTGAAAATTGATTGCTTACCCTAATGTGAGATGGATTTCCATAGATTTGTCTACAGATGCTTGCATGCACTGCATGGCACCATTGGAAATTGATTGCTTACCCTCATGTGAGATGGATTTCCATAAATTTGTCTACAGATGCTTGCATGCACTGCATGGCACCATTGGAAATTGATTGGTTGACCTGATGTGAGATAGGTTTCCATAAATTGTCTATAAACGCTCGCATGCATTGCATGACACCATTGAAAATTGATCAATTGACCTGATGTGAGATGAACTTCGACAAATTGATGACAGCCACCATGACTTGGTAGGAGCCCAATTTTCATGCAGGCAGGTGAGGCGCAAGATGAGAGGATGAAATTTACGAAGGGCCAGCTACTAGAGCCCCTCATGCATGTTGCCTTGTGGACGGGCCAACAACCCTAACAACAACCTAAAGTCGACACACCGAAATGCTATGAGCGGGCGCACACACGGAGCACCACTCTGGGTGACTTGCTCAAGCCTACTTTAAATTGCTTGTTCTCCTGGCGGGGTGTCTTTTCTGGCTCCCCACAAAGTCCTCGGCCATTCTATATATGCCTCATTTCCTGCTGCTCTTTCCACGTGTGGCCTAAGAGCCGACTTACTTTTGAAGCTGTTTGTCTTTCTGGGGGGGTGTCTCTCTAGGCTCCCCACAGGGTCTTTGTGCTCGGTTCCCGCGCCTCGTTTCAAGCTGCTCTTCTTCACGTACGCTCTCAGAGCTGACTTGGCGAGCTCAACCTTCTCCCCTCCTCCTAGCCCTGCCGTTGCTAACACAGCTTCTGCTGTGCCTGCAGCCGTTGGCGTGCTCACACAAACACCTGCAGCAGTCAAACGAGCAGTGTCGCACACCCACGGATTTAATACAGCACCTGCTGTGCCTATGGAGTTGATGTGCTCTCACAAACTGCATCAGTCAGATGAGCAGTGACGAGCAGTGTTGCATGCCCACGGATCTGATGCAGCTTCTGCTGTAGCTGTGGCTGTTCATTTGCTCACACAAATA
Organism: Dunaliella primolecta; assembly: GCA_914767535.2. NCBI lineage: Eukaryota > Viridiplantae > Chlorophyta > Chlorophyceae > Chlamydomonadales > Dunaliellaceae > Dunaliella > Dunaliella primolecta. The sequence goes on from OU611755.1 coordinate 11,303,855, forward strand.
ACTGCAGCAGTCAGAAGAGCAGCAATTCATGCCCACACAGCGTGGAAACATCTGTTGTTCCTGAAAGTCTTTTGGCCACCTTGCCAAGGTGTTCAAACAGGGTAGGATTCAAACAGGGTTCATGAAAGCCTGAAAGCTGTGAGTGATTGTGACGAAGTTCATTTTTGGCATTGTGGCGCATTCGACAACAGGGTTGCAAACAGGAAAGTAGTTCACCAAGCGGTTAAAGGACACCTGGTGCACGGGCAACAACCCTCCACAAGGTTTGCTGGATGAAACAGTTCCTGTGTTTATCATCATCATCATCATCATCACCACCTGTTTCTGATGATCTGATCTGACATGTCAGGTGATGAGCAGCTGCACCCTCACAAAATTCAAAGTGAGAGACATGCTGGCAGGGTACAGAGTCAAATGGATGAGCAGACACACCAGATGGTCAAAGCAGATATTACCTGATAAGGTGGTCTCAGGTGCACGTGATGAGCCAGACAGGAACCCACAAGGCAGGTGCATAGTAACAGAGCCCTTCCACGACCTGAAGGGAAGTAAATGTTGGATGTAGCTCTTGAAACCACACAAATGCAAAAGCATGTGATTGACATACCAAGGGCCTGCGGAAACCATGCTTCTGGACCTGATCTCTCGGCAGCACTGGGCTGCGCAGGGGGAACACGAGCTTAGAAGGCAGCATGCCAGAGCTAGTCAGCAATACTGCTTCTATGTTTCATCAATCTTAAATCAATCTTCCTTAGGATCCAAATCAACTGGAGCCAACATCCTGCACAATTTCTTGTGGCTCCTCGCTTCCTGTCCGAACTCATCTCATGTGCTCATTAATAAAGGGCTTCACGTTTTGTTCACTCCTTTCTTGCACAAATTAAATGCGATCATGCACAAATCAGTTGCTCATCCATCAAAGGCTCCATGCCCTACCATCTCTTTTTATGCACAAATTCAAAACTGTAGCAGGCAGTCTCCTGTCTCCCGGCTCTCTGCCATTGCACACTCGTTGAAAGGAAGCACCTGTATATGCCTTCCTCAGCGAGAACATCAGCCCATTCATTTGCTCTTGGAGCTCTCGTATTGTCCTCCAAACAATGACAGCAAATGCAGCAGCAGTGTGCCTTAGCCGCCAACAAATTCACAACATGGACATCCCTCCTTCCTTGCCTGCTTCAGTTGTTCCATCAAGGGGAGGTAGTTGCAACAATAAAGTTGAGCCACAGCCTTCAACCAGGAACAGACCCAACCAACTTTTCAACTGTAGCAGCTCCTCATGGGGCTAGAGTGAGAAACACAGGGGCTTCTTTGCATCATAAGCTAAGCAACGACCCCTTCTCAGCTTAAAGGATACAGACCCTTCCAAGACCAGGGATCACCTGCCCTTGCGCGTTTGTGCCCTTCTACCCTTGCCTTGCCAGTCCTTTAAAGGAGGCATGAAGCTAACAAGGTGATTTCCAACAAGCTTGCAAAGGCTTACTCAAGTGCGAGCCAAACCTAGCTCTTCCTCAAACTTGGGACCCTGGGACCCAGCTGGAAGAACGACTCAGCTAACTGGCCATGTTTTTTTCCAACATCTGAGAGCTAGCATTTCTAGCACTCAGCCCCACGCACAGCTGAAACAACTCAGCTTACCGGGCCTTGTGTGCCCTGCCCATCGCTATGTCTGCCATTTTGGGTCCCAGCAACGCAGCCAGGAAGGAGCATGCACTGCTGCTGCTGCTGCTGCTGCTGGCCTCCGCTGTTGCCTGTTGCCTGTCTTGTGCAGCCGCACTGAACTGCTGCAGCACTTGGCGCAACGCCTGTGCAGCAGCCGGCTCGGAGCCATCCATGTGGCGCAGGACCTCTGTGCCATCACTGCACGCGGAATTTGCACATACATAAGGCATTGAATGTTGGAACAGGCACATCCCCGTGTCACTTTAACAAAGCACTTGTCTGGTCACGCCGGGTAATGCCTCCAAGCTATCCATACAGATGTGTTTGTGTAGGTCCCAAAAGATAGAACTTGATTTTAAAAAACAATGGGATTGGACTGCCACTGTCGTTTTGGCATGTTAAATTACAAACAGCAAAAATTTTGAAAATGTGCCAGTTCATATGATCGGCAACCCACTTTGCAAGCAGGCAAGCTTTCTTCGCGTTTTCTGACCAATTGCAGCAACCCTTGCTCTATCACAGGACCTGACGAGTGCCAGAGGTGGACGCCTCCCCTATATTGCTGGATATGCTCTTTCTTGGTATCCTTTCTCAAGTCTAACCATGCGAACCATTACAACTCTGTAAAATACCATCTTTACCAAAAAAGGATGGAAGTTGGAAGAGCCTAGAAAACTCTCTTGGCCTGTTTTACGCAAAAAAGGGCCCACAGGTCCACCTCGGGAATTGTCCCTTATCCGTTGCATATACACCCAAACCTTACACATGCAATCTGTGCAGGTTTTGGCATGGAAATTCAAAACGAGCAATATCATGTGCAGCACCACATTGCAGTCTCATCTGCTTGACAGCATGGGCACAAGTGAGCATGCCCCTTTAGTTGCACGCAAGAAAGTGGAAGGCGTGCACGCGCGATGGGCATGCATGCAAGGACAATGCGTATCCCCAAGCGTAGCCCTACCCTATGCATGCATGTTGCGTACAGGAGTGAAGGAAAGGATACGAACAGCATATGCACATGATCGCTCCTTTCCCTGCGGTATCCTTGATCCCTCAGCGGAGATTGAATGGTAACCTTCCTGTCAAGAAGTGCGACCAAGGCTATGACCATAGTGGCTGGTGTAGTGCCAATAGCGCCCAGAGGGGCAGTTTTGATCATTTACGACACCATCCTGCTGTCATAACAGTGCTTAGCATACCCAGTATTCATGGCATACCCAACACTTTGTCTAGCAATCTCATTTTCATCAAATACCGCAGAAAAATGTATTCATCATGCACCCCCCCCAAAAACAATAATGTATGCAACCACGCATCAACCACACACTCCTGCAATGAATGTTTTACGCAACTGCGCATCAACCACGCAGGGGCTTTTGCCCCAAAAGGACTTGTTGAAAACCTTTACTGAAGCTCAGTGAAAAAGATACAAATTCAGGACAGTTTAATTAAGGCAGTCAACAACTGAGCAATTTACTCTGGGCAGACATGTTTACATGTTTACCTGTTCCCTTGCATGCATATGCGATCCTTCCCCCCAATACGCGTTCTGTCTTTATGGCTGATTGGGGACCCTGCTGCTCCCTCCCATTTCTGCCACTGCAGTGGCTCTCTTCCTCTCTTGCTTCCACTGCTGCTGCTTTGATTGCTGGCCTTGCATGTGCTGGCAGGAGTGTCCCGTGCCACTGCTTTTCTATGAAGGGGTGTCATAGGAAGGCTTTGGTTACAGGCTCCTTTGCTTCAGCTAAGCTGCCCGTGTAGGCAGGTACAGCTATGTAACCAGGGTTGTGCCACTACGGTAAACTGTTCGCTGTACGGTTAAGACGGAACGGACCGTTTAGACGGTCAAGGTCGTGTTTTTCTGATTTTGGACTTTCGAAACGGTGAAATTCGGTTCGGTGGTCGGTACAGTCTGAAGATTCTCCACACCTTAAGTTTGACGTGTGTCTGTACTGTTCAGCATTTATTCACTGGCTCCGGGGGCTTCCCCCCCCCGCTGCTAGCAGCAGCGCTGCTGCTCTCCTTCAATGTCTCCCTCCTGGCAGGTACACAGCTGCTCTCCATCCATGCTCTCCCACCTGGCTAGTGCTGATTCCAGGCTCATGGGCATCCTGCCTGGCATTGTGGTCCCACACCCAGGCATTCTTCTTGTCCCTTGCCTGGTTCTTACCTACACTAAGGCCTGTTATAGGGGGGGCCACCCAGGGCCTGTCTTGCCCTTTTGGCATTATCTTGCATGATGCTATGTTTCTCGTTTACCGTACCTACATGTACTCACTACGCACCCTTTTCAAAAGTAATTAGTTTTTCACATACGCATCACTTACGCACCCCTTACAAAAGTTAATATTGTCATATACGCACGTTACACAGTGCCAAAAGGGCCTTAGCTCAAGCAAATCAATTACCGTAGCGACACTGGAGTTTTGCGATTTAATTGAATAATTATTGGGGTCGTTCGCAATATGAAGTGTCTTTAGAAATTACTATTTTCAAGGCCTCGTAAAGGGTCCAGGTTTATGTTCAGCCATCCATTGGGCCCACAATGCAGCCCATGCTCCTAAGGGGCGGGGATTCCTTTCTGACATGGGCTGTACTGAAGCTGAAGGATTTGGAGCTGCTCAGCTTGCAGGAGGAGGCAACTGGGAGCATGCTTGCTTGGGGGAAGCAGGGCAAACCTGCTCCCGGACGAGTTGATTGACCCCCGGAAGAGTTGATGGACCCCACAGCCACAGCTCCCAGTCAGGGGGGTCCAGAGGCAGGTGTAGGGCACAAGAGCTTGCCGCAGCTGCTACACAAAGCCAGGAGGGCAGGGGCAGGGGGCGTGGATAGGAGGGCTGAGTGAACCGATGGAGGTGTCTGAGGACACCACAGGTGAAACGATGAAGGGAGAGGGTGATTAGAGACAGTGAGCCAGTGCAAGAGAGACGCGAAAACACAGTATTTCGCAAAATTTGAGTTGTTTCTGGGGTCTTCGTAAACCCTTAATACTCGCAAATTAATTAATGAAATTATTTTGGTACCTCGTAATTAGGGATCGGCGTTTGCTTATAGCGCTACATATAGCATAGCGCTATATAGCGCTATATAGCGCTATACGTTTTTTCAGATATAGCGAGTGCTAAAATTGAGTACGGCCAAAATCACCATCGGCCCGTCCGCAGCACTTCAATTTTCGTCGCATACCAGGAGAATGACCTTCATTTAAGGCTAATGTGCACAAAGGAGAGCCGTTGGGGGAGATGCAGGGCCTGGCAAAGCCCTGGACTTAGAGGCCACAGCCACACATGTGTGTACACACACACACACATACACACATACACACACACGCATACTTATGTGTATGTCGCACACACATATACCCACACACAGGCAGGCACACACGCGCAGGCAGCATGTGCTGTAGCATGCACATTCACAAGAGCGTGCTTATGCGTGACAGACAAGTATGCATGCGCAAATGTACGCATGTGCATGCAAGTGCATGAACACATGCAGGCGCGCACACATGCACATACATGCACACACACACACACACGCAAAGGCAGGCAGGCACGCAAGGACCCAGGCAGGCGAACATCGGCGCGCACACATGCTTTAAACATGCAGGCACGCATACGCAAACAAGCGCGCACGCACACACACACACACACCCCACACACACACACAGGCAGGCAGGCAGGCAGTCACACACAGGCAGGCAGGCAACCACACGCAGAGAGGCAGGCAGGCAGGCAGGCAGGCAGGCACACACAGGCGCGCACACGTGCATTGATACATGCAGGCGCGCACACATACAGGCGTGCACACACACAGGCACGCACACATATTGGCAACACACACAAGCTATCATGGCCTGTCTTGTATTAGATAAGGGAAGGGCCAATGGGGATAGCCTTTGCATGAGGGGGTGGGCAACTAAGGGTACACCTACAGTGCACTAGGTCATTTGGCCTGAGCAGATATAGCGCTATATTATGGCCTGATGACGGCCAGAGCTCAACAGCTTTGCTTTTTGACTTTCGCTTTTTGCAAGGGAGCATTGTGCACGGTGCCCCACCAGCCTGCCGAGTCTGATGCCGAAATTCGATTCGCGAAGGGTAGTTCTGGCGACATATAGCAATTTCATATAGCGCAATATAGCGCTATATCGCTATATAACGCTATATCGCGCTATGGGTAGGGCTCAAATAGCGCTATACGCCGATCCCTACTCGTAATATATCATTGTCGTAATACGTTAGTGACGCTACGGTAGCAACTGTTTTTCACAGTGGTTTCCTCAGCAACCTTACGCTTTCACTCAAAACAAGACCTAGTTTGGCGTCTAGCCTAATCCTGGAGGTACTGGCCTCAAATCCTACTCCAAGTCATCAGAGCCCCCTGCACCCTCAGTGCTGCCACTCCCCTCCTCGCCGCTGCCATCCCCTTCCTGCATCATGCTGCTGCTTCTGCTGCTGCTGCTGCTGCTTTGCCCTCTCCTCCTTGACCTTTGGATTTTCCGGCTCCTTCTTTAGGAAGCGGTGAAAGCTGAGCTGGAAGTCCCCACGAGGAGGTGGAGGGGGACGCTGCTGCTGCTGCTGCCGCTGCTCGCCACCTTGCTCACTCATTGCCTAACAATATTTATTTTTCACTTATTCGCACACATACGCAGCGCCTCAAATGACTATTTTTTCGCCAGCTGCAATTCTTACGCACGGCCCCAAAACAATATTTTTGCGTAATGATATAATTTATCCAGAGGGGGTCAATTGGCCTATATCACTGGATATGTTCTTTCCCAATTTTCTTCCTCACATTTAACCATGTTAACCATTATTAATCCATAAAATATCATGTTCACCAAAAATTCATAAAAATCAGGGGTTCCCAGAACACTCTCCTGGCCTGAGATCACCCAAAGATGGCCCACAGCTCCACCTCATGACCATCTTTCACTCCCAATTTTTTTGTCTTTGTTACCAACATATACATTACTAACATCCTGCATATTCAAATTTAGGAAAGAAGGAAGTCAACAATTGATCTTTTTGGCACCCCTTGTGCTGGATTTTCTCAAAGGGAAATGGCTAAAATTCTGTATCTCACCAACCACTGGGTCTTTTCACTCCATTCTTTCTGCAATGATATTCTTTTGGTTTAAGGACTCCAAATTACTTAAATCACTCAATTTTGTGGTCTGGCTGGTCAGATGTGTGTAGCTGGGTGTCAAAAAGTAAGGTTCACGCCGCGGCTGACTAGGCAGGTTGGCCGTGAGTTGCAAAATATAAGCTCAGGTGCGTTGGATAGGTGAGAGCCACATTTTGGTCCTGAGCTTGAATATAGCAAGTCACGGCCACCATACTCAAGGAACATTTGAAAAGTACCCCCATTTCAGGCCCCCGTCGCCCCCCTCTGTAATTTATCTACAGTATTCGCACACATACGCAGCGCCTCAAAAAATAATTTTTTCGCCAGCTGCAAATCTTACGCACAGCCCAAAAACGACACCTTTGCGTATTGATGTAATTTATCTACGGTATAATTATACACAAAAGAAAGGCGAGGAGCTTTTCAGCTGCAAGCCACACAAGCAGCGAGTGGCCCAGCACAGTCCGACGGTGCAATTGCTTAATGGATTTGCCACCGTCTCTCCCTTGAGACCGTGGTTGTACGATTTTACCGAACTGTTTAGACAGTCCAAATTCTTCAAGACGCCGTGGAGGCACAACCCTGTATGTAATCCTATCCTATCCTATCCTATAGGAAGGCTTTCCAAGGAAAAAGCTTCTCCAAGGGAGAAAGAGGGAAGGTAAGGTCGGGTGGGGCGCCCCTGACCACCCATTCTCCGAGCTTTCTTTTGAACTTTAAATTTCTCGACCACACACCACCGCGCACCATCAAAATAAGTACTTATTTTATTACATTAATCACATGGTCACTGCGCAGGGCCATAACCGAATTCTTGCGTGGTGATATATGTTCTCTCCGGTATGGCATCATCCCATATGACATACAATCATTGAATGGTTGGAATGCAAAAGATCTTATGAACACCCTTCCCCTGAAGGTTCTTCTCATGAGTCTGTAGATTCTTTAATGGATGCAATAAAACCTTTTCAAGAAGTGGAACACGTTTTTTGAGTCAGTTTGTTTTAGTCTTATTCCCTCTGGTACACCATCATCACCATTTGGACCTGTGCCTATGTTAGAAGGGAACATCAACCAAAAAGGTGCTCTTGTACCTGACAAAAAAATATTTGCACTGCGCTACTTTGCCAAGTATGTAGCACCACAAACCGTAACATGTGTCATACTCATGCACGAGCCCAAAACTTTTTACCTGGAGACAACAACAAGCGCAAGGGGGATGGCCTCCATCAGGCCTGCTAGGGACTCCCAGCACGGGGCAGGAACTTGGGGATGCTCTGTTTGTGTCATGATGCTGCGCTTGTAAAAGCGCACCCCATCTGCGCAGGAGAGCTCCATGTGTACAGGAATGCTCTGTCTGAGCAGGAGTGCCCCATCTGTAAAAGACCATTCCGTCTGTACAGGTATGCTCCGTCTGTCCAGGAGTGCTCCGTCCTCACAAGCATGCTTCGCCTCTGTAGGATCTGTCTGTACATGTGTGAATTTGCCACGAGGACTTGCTGCAGCTTTGAAGGGGGTTTCTGGGGAAGGGGCCTCGATGTCATGACCGATGATGTCAAGCGCAGGGCCATCATATGAGGACCCTGCCTTTGTAACCTGTGGGCACATTTTCAAGCAGGTCAATGTTGCATTGTATGTGGCTCTGTCAATGCGTCCATGCAACCATGCATAAGAACTGTGAGGTGCCAGCATGTCTGTGGATGCCTGTGTTTGAGTGCATGCGCTAACATGTCAAAGCATTGCATGATGCAACATGCCAACATCCTCCAACATGTATCCTTCAGCGTGTATAAAAGAGGTCACTCCTACAGGTGCATTTTAGCAATTGTAGAATGACAACAGAATGCCAGGAATGTGGGTGCATGCAGGAGTGTCCCCCAGGTATGCTCCCTCACGGGAAGCGTGCACGTGTGTGTGTGTGTGTGTGTGTGTGTGTGTGTGTGTGTGTGTGTGTGTGTGTGTGTGTGTGTGTGTGCATGTAACACGCAACGCCTGCACACGTTGTGCCACGTCCATGCCTGACGTTGAATCAGCTCTATCGACTCACAATGATTTCACGCGCGCTGAAGCAGGTAAAGAGGCGGAGCATCCGTCTCTTCAAAGGAAAGAATCAGCGTGGGAATTAGACTGGTACTCCTAAGACCATGCTTTCACAAGACAACTATTGTGGTATTTTGAACACTAGCAAGCAACCACACTGCGAGCAAGTATGCCATGAACAAAGAAATGACACAGTCCCCACACTCCCGGAGCCCTAGGCCAAATCCCCCTGCCCAAAACTGTTCGATGTGCTAGCTCACCCGTTACTGCACCGTTTGAGCTAATCTTTTTTGTTTGAAAGCTTATTTTGCGAACTTTAAGATGTAATCCTGAGGTCGCGAACTTGAGATGGACTCCTGAAACCTGATTAGGGAGTGATCAAAACCAGATGAGGTGATAGTTTGCATTCCTAGGAGTATGCCATGTCCTCTTTTCTTCAGAAATTAGAGTCCCTTGAGGTGATATCGGGGCGTGAAGCTGGCAGGCCTGGGCCTGCGCACGCACAGCCTCACGCACAGTGAGGGATGGCTCCCAAAACAGGGTGTGTTAGAAAGCTTGTGACTTGAGGATTATAGCAGTATGCTTTTCTGTCGGATCAGTGCGTTGTGTGGTGCGCAGCGTGGGCAAACAGCACGAGAACTAGGTTGCAGACAGCTGCCGGCAATTCTCCGAAACCTGATGTGGGAGCGATAAAAACCAGATGAGGTGATAGCCTGCACTCCCAGGAGCACGGCTATGCCCTTTTTTCCAATATTTGATGCACTTAAACTGGTGCTTTAAAGCTTCAAATTTGGGGGCGTGAAGCTGGCAGGCATTCCGCGCGCACCCACAAGCACAGTGAGAAATGGCTCCCAAAACAGGGTGAATCAGAAAGCTTATGATGTGAGGATTACAGCAGTATGCTTTTCTGCCAAAACGGTGCAGCGTGTGGTGCGCAGTGTGGGCAAACAGCATGAGAACTGGGTTGTAGGCAGCCGCCCGCAGTTCTCTGAAACCTAAATAGGGAGCAATAAAAACCAGATGAGGTGATAGCTTGGACTCTCAGGAGCACGGCCATGCCCTTTTTTTGTGGATTTGATGACTCCAAACTGGTGCTTGGATCCAATCCTCCGGAGGGCGTGAAGCTGGTGATCCACCTTGCAGACATCTGCCTCAATTCTGAATGTCACGCCATGAAAACCAGCTCAACAGACAGCACTGGTCTTCAGGAATCTGTAGGTGTGCTCATCCTTTTCAACTGTGCAGTGTGTGGCGCGCTAGAGGGAATGGCATTTCCAACAGTGCACGCTTGCCTGCCTCAGCCACACCTTCCCAGGCCACCTGAAAAGCATTTGCAGGCTTGCTCTGATACATACAAGTAACTTTGCATCATTAAAAATGGGAGAGGAGGCCGTGGCGGGCTCTGCTGCACACTTTAACAGCTGTCTGTCACTGGTAACAGCTCTAGTGGCCCGCACACTGGACGGATACAGAAATAAATATACCGGCACGAAGCTGACGTTTCCAGCTTTCCGACATTGTGGTCAGCACGCGGAGCCGTCCAGTTTGCGGGGAGCAATCCACATCGAACAGTTTTGCGAGGGGGGGCACCGGGAGTGTGGGGACTGTGAAAAAATTATAAGGGTGCCAACTTATTTCGACCTGTTCAGATTACAACTTGTGTTTGAGTACGACCACAAGTCCACTCGGTGGAGCTGGGGTAAGGAGTGGGCAGCTCAAAATGGGCCCAGGAAACGCGGAAACTTGATTTTGCTGAGTATAGGAAAAAGAAAAGCTACGTAGGCAGAGAAAACTCTCCCTACATCAATTAAGGAAAGAGAGACACATTGGCTCAAAGAGCCGTGAGTCTCCCTCACCAGAAGATGAGAGGGAAATTAATGTGGATCGGGTGGGTTTCTGGCAGCACGCTGCTCCAGGGCACCAGTGTTGTGATGAGTGTTTTTATTTTCAATGGCACGTCTGGTAGAGGTAAGTTTGTGCGCATATTGTACAGAATGGGCATGGAGTTTTCTTGCAAGTGTTTCAGATCTCTGTGAGTCAATCCCTAATTTTTTGAATTGATCAAGGGTATGTGCAGTGTAAATAGTCCCGCCCACACCCAGGAGGATTGGGTGGATAGTGATCTCTGCACCTTGGAGTTGTTTGCACAGTTCGCTGTGTTGTTGCTGTGAGGCTTCTATAGCTAGCTGGGCACTAGGCCTCGTATCTTCACAGTATTTGATTTCTATCAAATGGATATGGCGGGCTGGAGTTGTGCTTCTCCCCATACTGCGCAGTACTCGGTGTGAGGGTAAAGTGGGTGGTCTGTTTGGGTTAGTTGGGTGAGGAGTGACCAAGATAGCATCAGGGCGGCAGGAGTTGCGTCTAGTTTGAACAGGAATCATGGGTTTGAAGAGGTAGGAGGGCACAGCACGATTAGAGACTTGCTCATTGACTTGCAGGTCGTGCTGGGCCAAACGGCTTGTGTTGCCCGCATCCAACTGCACAAGATTGGCCCCATATGAGCCTTCACTGACCAGTTTCAAAATCATCCTGCAAGCAATATTATGACGCTTAGTTACCATGTTACGCATGACGAGGCATTGGCAGCTAGATAGGATGTGGAGAGCGCTATCCATGTGATGGCAATCAGGTAAGGGGCATGTAAGGCTATTGGATCTTTTATACCGGACAGCATGTTTCTGATTGTATAGGGTGCCTGTGCGGTATAGGAAGACAGTGCGTTTCATTCGAGTTGAGAGACTGGGCATATTCCAAAAGGCATTGCTGATGCTTTTGTTTTCATGAGGTAGCAAGCTCTGGTAATAAGTGTGGTAGCCTGTCTTCCGATCAGCATAGCCCAGCTTGTGCTGAGCATGCATATGGGATTTCAGAGCATTTTTAAGGTCTGGGAGGTGCCTTAGACGAGGAGAGGAAGGGTGGGATTGGGATGGCCTAGAATCTGTCTCTTCCCGAGCCAGCCAGGTTGTATTGTGGAAGGGGTTTCCTCCTGGGCCAGCGCTAGGGATTACAGTGTCAGTCAGGTCACCATCTTTGAGGGAGGCTTGGTATTTAGCAACCTGATCTGCGCATTCATTCCCAGCTATTCCAGCATGAGACTTGATCTTGTAGAAAAAGATGTGGTCTTGAGAGGCTCGGGCAAGGTTTGAGATCCTCTTCAAAACATCTCCTTGCACGTGATGTCTATGCTTCCCTGGGTACAGGATTTGCTTTCTGAGTTGGTGAAGTGAGCTGAGGCTATCTGTGGCAATATGCGTGTAATCATGGGTGAGCGCAGCAGCAATGGCAGCCAGCTCAGCTCTTCCTATGGTATTGGTAATACCAGCGCCATTAGGTTCAACTAGATTTTGTGAGTCACTCATAGGATGGTACACACCTGCCCCTATAACTGTCTTGCCGTTCTGGACCTGGCAACTGCCGTCTGTGTAGGCCCAAGACCTCCAATTTGCAACTTTAAGCTGGAGGTTGGGATGGGACTGACAAGGAGCTTCGACGGTAATGTCTGAGGCGGATCTTTGGGGGCGCTTGGAAACCTGTTTCATGTCTAAGGGGAGTTTTTCACATTTCCTTATCCCGAGCATCACTCTATGTCTTGTATTTTGGACGGGGTAGTTACTAACGTTACTGATAATCCATTTGGCCTCTGGGATGGCTTTGGCTAGATCCTGAAGCCAGGTATGGTTCTGATTATTCAAGTGAACTCTTGCAGCCGTATTCCAGACTGCAATAATTTGTAAACCCCAGGTATGCTGGGGGAGGACAGTTTCCTGGCTGGCCCAGGATTGGGGTTTGTCATATATAAGTCTGCTTTTTGGAACGGTCCCAAGCTTTTAGCAAAGGTGTGGGTAAGCATTGAGGAGTTCTGAGTAGGGGTTGGTTATCACTTGCCTGCCACTTGCTGGCAGAAGCATGAAGGTGGCTGTAGCCTCTGTGTTTAGGATGGCAGAGTAGATAGCATGCCGTAGTGCTAGTTTCATGGCCTTCTCATCATAGATGGCAGATAGACATCCCAGAAAACCTGGAGGAGAAAGAATTGTAGTGGGCACCAAACAAGATGTCGTGGGGATCAGAGCTCCAGTAGTGATGGTAGTGAGCGTTATAGTCCAGGGGAGAGGCCATTTTCTCTTGGGTGACATGTGCCCATTTTTGGAAAGCGGAATGAATGTGAGGTGGGAGGGTTCGTGAGAAGGAATTTTTAATCTTTTTGCTTTGGTATTTGTCTTCCAATTTGTTTTTGCGGGCTAGGAGCCCCAGTATCTCAGATGCAAAGCTTGCTGGTGGGGGGCAGATGCCATCATGCAGACCTTCTGCTTTGGACCTGTGGAATGCTTTGAAAAGGACGTCAAATCGTTTAGGGTTTATCATCCCGACACATTTGCCATCTGTGTTATAGACCCAAGCCACTCTTGATTTGTAGATTTCAGGGAGGGTGAGGGTGGGTGGGATAGATGGTGTGGGGCTTTCAAGTGTTTCATCTGTTGGGGAATGATTGGAGGATGGGTTAGGTTTGTGTTTGACAAGATCTATTTCTTGGACCCAGAACTCACATGTGCCTGTGGGTTTGATGTCACATCAAACCGTCGGACCGTCGGACCGTCGGACCGTCGGACGGTCCGTTTGCGGATTGGTAGGGTGAAAGAAAAGAAAAACTACGTAGGCAGAGGAAACTCTCCCTACATCAATTAAGGAAAAGGAGACACATTGGCTCAGAAGAGCCGTGAGCCTCCTCCACCACAAAGCTACAAAGAAGAAAGCTAATGGGGATCTGGAGGGTTACTGGAAGCACCCGGCTCCAGAACCTGGCTGTGAGAAGCATCATTTTCCATAGCACGTCTAGTGGCCCATACCGGGTAACAAGCTTATGGGCATACTGAACCGAATGGGCATGGAGTTTTTGAGCAAGTTTATGGGCCCGTTGATGGTCCAGTCCAAGTTGTTTAAACTGGTTCAAGGTATGATCAGTATAGCAGGTCCCACCAACACCCAGAGAGATAGTGTGGAGAGTCACAACTTTAGCACTAATGAGTTTGCTGAGGTCTGTATGCTGCCGCTGTGCCGCCTCTAACTGTTGTCCAGGCCTCCAGGGTGTATATCAAAGATGATTTTGTTGCGAAGTTCAATGTCTAGTTTCTGGCTCCAGGTGCTATTTTTATCAGATTTGTTGAACCCTTGCCTCTGTAGGTTGGAGAGGGCAGAGTCCAATGTGGGCAGGAGAAAGTTGGGTTTGCTTAGCTGAGATTCAAACTCCTGTATGCGCTGGTCAAATATGGGCCAGCTGGTTTTTAATCCTTCTGGCTCCCATGATGGTAGCCAAAAAACCTCAAGCAGTTCTTCTTTAGACTTATATGCTCTGTTATTTTTGTCTACGTTGCTGAGGCTAGCACAGGCGGGACAGGCCCAGGCTTCAGCTGCAATGACCTCTTGCCTTTGCTCATCATTATAGCAACCAAGTTCTCTCATGCATTTCCAGTGGTAGGTGCGTTCGCACACATTGCAAACATACATATCGGGGTATGGTGGCTCAGAGTTAACAGACTCATAGCCATAATGGTAATTGCAGATTTGGCAGCATGCGCATTCAATGTCAGTGCGGGCAGCAGTGCAGATATTTGCTGGTTGAAAGCCAGCTTTCTTGAAGATAGGCAGGGCCCACTTCTCTATCATCATGAGCCCGTAATGTGTGTGGTACTGCTTCTGTTGGGGTGAGGGATCATTGCTTATGTCCTTTCTCTTGGGTGAATAGATTCACCATGCGTCTATATGTGTGACGTCAATGTCATTACAGTATACAGCATTAATGGCGTGGTTGGCTGTGGTTTCCTGAGCCAGCTTTTTCACCAGGCTTTCTTTGTACCTCCAGACGTTGTTTCCTTGCCAATTTGAAGCTAGAGGGTTGATGGTAGGGGTCTGAAGTTCTGTCTCTACATGAAGCAAAGTTTTCCTCTTTCTGTTAGGAATCTGGGTACTGTTCTGTGTAAACGTATTCGAGCTGTTCGGGGTGCTGGGGTGGGTATGGGGAATGGAAGGCACGCCATTTTGTTGATTGACACTAGATCCCTGAGTACCCTGGCTCAAGTGTTGTTGTGGATGTCTAGATTCTTGTTTCTTAGCTAAGCGCATGTGTTTGCTGGGAGGCCCATCCCCAGGGTCTTCACTGTGTGGACTAGGCTGACTAGCCTGAATGGTGGGAGTGTTGTCAGGAGGGGAACTGCCAGCATTAGTGGTCTCCAAATTGACATTTTGCGTGGGGGGCAGGATATTGGATGGAATGGTAGTGTGAGCTGGGTGAGTGGGGGAGTGATGGCTGGAACTGCACTGGGAGCGTGTTCTTTTACTGGGTGGCTCATCCATGGGGGTAGTCACAATAGCAGGTATCACCTCCTGTGTAAGGGGGCAGATTTGCTGTGTAGCTGGCATATCAATGCCCGCATTAATGGTCTCCAAATTGACATTTTGCGTGGGGGGCAGGATATTGGATGGAATGGTGGTGTGAGCTGGGTGAGCGGGGGAGTGATGGCTGGAACTGCACTGGGAGCGTGTTCTTTTACTGGGTGGCTCATCCATGGGGGTAGTCACAATAGCAGGTATCACCTCCTGTGTAAGGGGGCAGGTTTGCTGTGTAGCTGGCATATCAATGGGTTGGTTAGTGTTTTGTGTCATAGGACGGGTTGGGTGTGCCCTCTTTGTGCTAGAAGGATTTATTGTAGGTTCTAGACGATAATTGAGTGTCCTTAGGAGGCGACGCCTGGTACCCTCATGTCTGTAGTGCGTTGTGGAGGGAGGTTGTGGTGTAGGCACCACCTGTGTTGGGCGGTTATTATTATTTAGCTGACTAGCCTAAATGATGGGAGCGTTGTCAGGAGGGGAACTGCCAGCATTTGTGGCCTCCAAATTGACATTTTGCGTGGGGGGCAGGATATTGCATGGAATGGTGGTGTGAGCTGGGTGAGCAGGGGAGTGAAGGCTGGATCTGCACTGGGAGCGCGTTCTTTTACTGGATGGCTCATCCATGGGGGTAGTCACAATAGCAGGTATCACCTCCTGTGTAAGGGGGCAGATTTGCTGTGTAGCTGGCATATCAATGGGTTGGCTAGTGTTTTGTGTCATAGGACGGGTTGGGTGTGCCCTCTTTGTGCTAGAAGGATTTATTGTAGGTTCTAGACGAGAATTGGGTGTCCTTAGGAGGCGACGCCCTGTAATCTCATGTCTGTAGTGCGTTGTGGAGGGAGGTTGTGGTGTAGGTACCACCTGTGTTGGGCGGTTATTGTTCCTTTGAGGTTGAGCATGAGTGCTTACGGAGGGGTTAAAGTCTTCATTGAGTTGGGTATCAATGAGGCCACTAATGTGGGTGTTGTTGATGCGGCGGTGCACTGTAGGGACATTGGCTTCTGTATTCTTGTGGGCAAGGATTTTTTGGATTACTTCAGTGTTGAGCTCTTCAGTTGAGGGCAGGTTGACAAGAGCTGCCAGTCTGTTGAGTGCTATTTTGCATTTGTTGTTCACCCTGGAGTATTTTGCCTGGAGTTGAGCCACTGTGATGACCATGGTTTTGCGGGGGGGTGTGAGGTCATGTATTCCATTAATACCAAGGCTCATGAGTGGTTGTATAATACATGTGATGAGGTTGGAGAGGTTGCGGGGGGGTGGTTTATGCAGTGACAGAGCTTTAGTAATGATTTTCAGGTCATCATGGAACATGCTTTCCCCTTCCTTTCTTAGGTGGAGTTCATTGAGGTGGATGCTGATTAACTGGCGTGCTCGCATACAGTGATTCAGTTGTCTTTTTATGCGGAGGTTGGTCTTTACGCCATTGTTAAGAAAGTCCACGGACAGGTCCTTGAGGTGTGCTAATTGATTGTGGAGGAGGTTAAGGCTAACTGCGCTGGGCGCGCGGAGGTGGCTACCAGGAGAAGGAGAGTCCGGGCGTTTCGGGGCACGGCTGACAACCCGCCCGATCCTCATTAGTTTTGTCTCTTTCCCTCTCCTAGGCTAGCTGTAGCTAGTGTAGTTTTGAGGGACCTTTGGTGAGGCCCTTGCTAGCCTGCTAGTTAAGGGACCTTTCCTTAATGCACGCGGCCTCTGGCTTGCGTAGACTTTACTTTACTTTACTAACTGCGCGATGTCTGGCTGAGGGGTCCTCTAGGCTGGATGTGAGTGCGGAGGCCATGCGCCTGTGGTATTCAACGCAGATTGAGGGACGCCCTAGTCCAAAGTTGTTCACATCCTCTCGTATCATTGCTGCTGCTGTGCTGATTGAGAGATTGTATTAATGTTTAATGGTTCTGTCAATCATTTTGTCCCAAATGATAAGGTCTGCTGGGGTACATGGAGTAACTGCAAAGGCATAGGCAAGGCTAGGTCTGATAGCTATGCGAATCATATCTTTGGCTTGACGGGGGGAGGTCTGGGAGAAATTAAGGTTTTCAAGCTTTTTCCGTAGGTTACAAGTCATACGTTGGATCTGGTGCTTCCAGTTTAAATCCATGGTAAGTTGGACTCCAAGGTAAAGGAAGGGCTCATCAGATGGTAGGAACTGAGCTTTCTGTCCTTGGATGTCTATTTTCCCTTGGAGGTGATGTCTGAAGGCTTGGGAGGGTGTTACCCCATAATTATCTTTTGGTGGGTGACTGTGAAGGATACCGGTGGCTTTTGTTTTGCTGCCAGATATGATGAGTGCTGCCCAGTCTGAATACAGAGTAAGCTTATGGGCTTGGACTTTAAGGTCTTGGATTGTATTAGTAGGGCACAGGAGGTCATCAGCAAAGGCCGCGCTGCTCAAGATATTAGCAAGGTGGGTGTCAGTAGCATTTTGGTTTGGGATGCAGCTGTGCTGGTACCCACGGCCCCCTACGTGGAGCCATCGAAGGAGGGGTTCCATGTAGAGCAAAAAGAGAAAGGGAGATAGTGTATCACCTTGGATTGTTCCCCTCTCAACAGGTATTTGTCTGGTGCTTCCTCCCGAGGGTAGCCTGACTTTAGTGGTGGCATTTTCTGACTTCCCCTGTTCACATATAATTTTTCTGGACGATTCAGGCGCTTTCTTCTATTCTCTTATCTTATAGCAATCCCCCGGATCCCCATTAGTTCTGTCTCTTGCTCTCTCCTAGGCTAGTTTTGTCTAGTTTAGGTGGAGGGCCTCCTGGTGAGGCCTCTAACTTTTGTTAGGGGTTCTTCCCTTAATGCACGCGGCCTTTGGCTTGCGTAGACTTTTCTTTTCTTTTTCTTTTCTCTTATCCTTGTAAACCTTGTAAACCTTCTATTCTCTAGCTCTGAGGATGTTTTTCATTTCTTGCAGAAGCAAACTATTGACACTTCTCTTTTATTTCCAAACTCATGGATATTTTTGTGCAGTTGGAACAGTTGAGCAGGCCGAGCAGCCAAACTACCTGGTTGAAGGTCAAACCCCATTGTAACCATTGTAACCATTGAACTCATTTGGTGCCACAGTGAAAGTCGCCTCAAGACCTGAACACCACTACATGGAGCAGCGATCATGCTTGTCATCAACGAATACGAAGCTTTTCTTTTTTGTGTAGTTTATGGATTTACTTCAGGCTGGCTGAGACCAGCCACAAGCCTATCAGCCAAACCACCTGGCTGAAGGTCACCCACCATTGTAACCATTTGTAACCATTCTTGTGTTTACGCTTATGGATTTTTTGATCTGGCTGAAGCCGATCAGCTGAACGACCTGGCTGAAGGTCACCCCCCGAATGTATCAATTGTAACCACGAAGTTGCTGTTTGGAACTGCTTTACCAGCAAAACAAGGTTAATGACAAATAACCAGGACAGGAATGTTAACTTATTCAGTTTGCGCCTAGGACCCTGGGCCCCTGAAGATCATTTGGAACATGAGCAAAGACAAAGTTCAGCCCAACACAAGAGATGTTGTTGAAGAGTTGGTAGAGCACCTGTGGCTAACCTCGATAGCGCTCAGCAGAGCAACAAGAATAAGGCAGCAATTGAAGAAAGGAAACACACCATGAGCATCCGGGAGGAGGACCTGGCATTCAGCCAGTCGTATACCAGCCAACCAGGAACAAAGCATGAAGGCACACAGGAACAAGCACAGGTCCAGAAAACGTTGAACCCACAGCCCTACAGCGTGTCAAGGTTGCATATTACGCTCGCATCACAGTACAATGACTGATAGAATTGAAGACAACAGAACTGTGAATGTTACAATGGCGAAGTGTAATGGACGTCATGGTTATAGACGCAAGGTACGCAGGTCAATTTTGACATAACTGTTGCTCCAACACTTGGCAGTGCAAAGCAGAAGCAGCCGTTGAAGTCTGGACAGCCAAGGAGTGCAGGAAAAATGTAAGAGCATCTCAAATGGCTTCAAGTCATCCTTATACCCAAGGGGAGACAAGTTGCAAAGCAAGGAAGCATGGTGTTCTCTAAAAAAATGGGGCTTGAGGAGGGCATGAGGCCGGGAGCTTAGCAGCTTCCATGCACAAAGGAGAGGAGATGAAGCCGACATCCTCATATGATGGCAGTGATAACACAACCCTCCTAACCTCCTTAGAAGAAAAAAGTAAGCAGGCAAGAGCTTTTCCCGGAGCTTATCCCAAAGCAATCAATTCACTTGACGGAACTATAAGAATATAAGAGCACAGACAATAGCATGCAGCGTTCATAGTGAGCAAAGTGATTGCCAGCCAGGTAAACCAAAGCAGAGATGAAAGGAATAGCGCACAGGGGGAGTACACCTAGAACATTAAGCAACAAATGGAAAACCCACATACCGTGAGAGCAATCGACCCTTTGCCCCCATACAGCACTTTACCCTTGCTTGCCCAGGTCTTAGTACCCTCAGCCACCCCTTCCTTTGAACACATCATAAGTCCAGGGCAGGGTAAAACTTTGAGGTGACACCAGTGTCACACTTGCAACACATGCCACGTATGCAACAACATGAGGTGACACCTATGCAACTATTATGAGGTGACACCTGTGTCACACAGGCAACATGTCGCATATGCAACACATGTCACGTCTCCCTCTGCTTTTGCCTGCAAATCGGTGCTTAGTGTTTTGGATGGTAATGCAGCCAACATCAGCATCCCTCTCCCCCTTCATTATCACTTCTCAGTGCTCAGTGCTTCCAGTGAACATGACGCAGCCAACATCAGCATCACTCCCCCCCTTCGTTCTCAGTTCTCAGTGCTCAGTGCTTCCAGTGAACAGGCCAATGCAAACCCATACAAGTGCGTTAGAAATGCAATTCAACATGCAAAAAAAAAGTGTCACGAGTCCTCAAGTGTTGAAACGCAGGCCTTCTCCAGACATATCAGATCTGCTTATTACCACCCAGACTCACCCCAGACCAGGTATCGAACTGGCCATGGGCCCCGCCTGCCCTTGTGCGTATTTGCGCTCTTCCAGCTTCAGTCCCTTATCATCCCGGGGTAGCACCTTGTCCCTTCAAAGAAGACTGGCTATCACTGCAAGGCTCCCTGGGGGAGAACATATCTCTCTGGAGGAGAACACACTTTTCTGTCATGGGCACTGCGACTGACATGGTTGATTTGTTTTTTCATCAGCTCAATGATAACCACATCCATCTCGAGTGCTGTACACCCACTGAGCTGGACCTCTGCCAACACGACCATCAAGCGAGTGTGATGTGTGAACCTGTACATCTGGTCAACAAGCACAAAAGAGAGCAAAGAGCGAATGGTGTGCCCACACACCTGATGCAAGCATGTCCACCCACTGAGCTGGACCTCTGCCAACGCGACCATCAAGCAAGTGTGATGTGTGAACCGGTACATCTGGTCAACAAGGAAGAAGGTCACAAAAGAGAGCAAAGAGCGAATGGTGTGCCCCCACACCTGATGCAAAAGCACCCTCACCACCGGACAGACCAGCTGAGCCGACAAGGCAACCTTGCCTCAAACCTCTGGAAGCTACTGAGACACAGAGATCATGACCTTGACCACAAACCGCCAGCACACAGGTCTTTTCATAGCACCGGGGGGTGCATGCACATGCACAAAGAAATTGGAAAGTGGATGCTCAGCAAACCATACATGCATTTTAGGCATCCAGGGTATCTAGTGTATCATTGTTGGTGAAACTCATTGTTGGAGAGAGGCATTGGCAAATATTGGGTCAGTCTTCCCAGCGTGCTGATCGGTAACCAGCTTACTTTTGCTGTATATGAATGCGCGCTTATTCAAAGGCGGCAAAAAAACAAGTTCATGGGGCAGGCGACCTTGCAGTACTCCTATTGCAAATGCTCATGTGAGCAAAAACCCTGCAGCTGTTGTGTGTGAACGCGGCTATGCTGTGTGAACGCGGCTGTTGTGCGAGGCACAGCATTCACAGAGGACGGTGGCCAGAAGGGCACACACACACACACAGACACATCTTGGAGCAGGACAAGAATGATCATACACGCTTGTGGGTTGCCTACTAAGAGGCTGGATTACCCAGCTCAACTACACACTCATGCAGGCAGGCGAGCAGGGACTCCGTGTGCTGGGGATCCTGAGAGCCAGGACGCAAGGCTGGGACGGGCATGTGGAATTGATTCAGCAAGGCATGGGTATTCCTGAGCAGCATGCTGGGAAGTGACTCCGCTGACGTTTCAAAGATGGGCTGCAGCATTTGGCTGGTGGATGGCGACCTCAGCGGCTGGGGCACCCAGAGGAACGTCTGCATCATCCCCTGTGAAACATTGAATGGCATGGAAAATCAACTTATCCAGTCCATGCAGGACTTTTGTCTCAGAGGGAGCCTGCTCGGAAGGGCCAAGCAAGGCTGTGTGCAGAAAAACAAGCATAAAGGCCAAGCAAGCTGGAGGGGCCAAGCAAGGCTGTGTGCTGAAAAGCAAGCATAATGGTCAATCAGTGTTGTTATTAGTGGCGACGCGTCGCTTTAGGTAGCACTTTTCATACTTGAAGGTGATACCCAGCGATGCCCAAAGGCGTCGCTGAACCCCCCTGTGTCGCTCGGAGCGACACAGGCTTTTAGGTTTTGAGCACCCTGTGTCGCTTGGAAAATTATAAGTTGTTTTGGTTGTTATGTTGTTTGGCCGTGGCACAACCAAGCGCAAGCGCTTTGTGGGGGGACGTGGGCAGGGGCGCTCTCAACCTGCTCGGGGACAGCCTGCCCCGGAGCAGCCTGGTCCTCCCCCTCCCACAATCCAGCCTGGTCCCATTGCCCAGCCATTGGCATCTGCAGAGGCCAGTGCAGCTGTGGCTGAATCTGTAAGCAGGGCAACTTTAAGGAGGTAGGCCCCAGCATGCGGGGCTGGCTTGTGAGCATGCAGCTGGGCCATGCGCAAGGAGGTGCAGGTCAGAGCATACAAAGTAGGTTCTGTTCATCCGCACATAGGCACCAAGGACCGCAAAAGCATGCCAGCACCAGCAGCAGGAGCAGCAGGTCCCTCAGCACCCATCCTGACCCTGCAGAAGTCTATCAACCCCCATCAGCAGGATGTGGCACGAAGGGAGCAGCAGCAGCAGCAGCATCAGCAGCAGGACGGCCTTGCACAAATCGCAGACCAAACAGACTGCAAGCCTCCTGGCTATCATGAGCATGTTGTGTGTGAATCATCACATGAAACCATTTTGATTCATTTTAATGTGCAGCATGGGCAAAACGCGTGCATGCGTGCGCACGCACGCACACACACACACACACACACACACACACACGCGCACGCACGCATCCACATGCACGCATGCTTGCGCGCACATACACACACACAAAGCAGCAGCAGCAGGAGGTACCAGCACAGCAAGGCAGCATCCTTGGCAGCACCTTAAGCTACGAGCTGCTAGGATGGAGCGACTTGTAAAAAACTCATACACTATGCTGTGGTCATGCACGTGCGCACCTCCATCATCAGCACCCCCTGCTTGCCTATTCAGCTGCCCGAGCTGCACCGGCTTGCAGCAGTGCCTAGGCAGCCTCAGCAGGCACAGCAGCCTGTTGTGATACAGATTGACTCTGATGGCTAATTTGCGTTTATTCCTTGGTGGTATGCACCAACCTGACCTCAGTGTTCAATAACATTTGGTGGGTATGCACCAACCTAAACAGGCGCAGCCAAAATTGTGGCAAAATTTTTTTGAGTGTGCTACACCCTAATTCCGCTCAAACCCCCCTGTGTAGCACTTAAGAGGCAAAAGTGCTGCACCCCAAAAAGCACTATTAACAACACTGTCAAGCAAGGCTGTGTGCTGAAAACAAACAAACAAGGCTAAGCAAAGCTTGGAGGGGGCAAGCAAGGCTGTGTGCTGCAAAAAAAGCAATAAGAAAGGCCAAGCAAGGCTGTGTGCTGCAAAAAAAGCAATAAAAAAGGCCAAGCAAGGCTGTGTGCAATACCTGCCATTTCTTGCTGCGGCAGCTTATGGGTTGCCTCAGACAGAAGGATGTAACTGTACAAATTACTCATACACAAGGCAACGAGGACAGTGACAAAGAGAGGGCATCGGCCACAACATATTTCCTTTATAGATATATTGGAGGCTACAATTTCTTTTACTTTTTGTCCACATGCCCTCGGCCCATCTGGAAGCCTGTGGCCTTCCAGCCATGAGTTCCTTAGCACAATATTTCATATGGGTAGGGATCGGCGTATTGAATTATATGAGCCTTACCTATAGCACGATGTAGCGGGATATCGCGATGGTATAGGGCACCATGCACAATGCTCCCTTGCAGAATAGGAGACCCAGGAAACAATCCTGCCGAGCTCTAGACGCCTTTGGGCCATAATACAGCGCTGTACCTGCTTTTATTACCCCATTATCATTACCCTTCTGCTTGCCTATCTAGTTCATTACGGCCACACTTGTTAGCATCAAGCCATCTCACCAGCAAGCGGGCTTGCTGGGCAGGGAAATGTAGCAATTTCTAGCTCCTTGCTCCTTAACGCCCGTGCGCATGCTGTAAGGTGCTGCTCATTCAGGCCGTTGCGCTGGGGGTTCTTGAGGTATTTTTAAGCGCTAAACACATGCTCATCATCCACAGCCAGAGCCATGCACCATCACAAGGGACGGCCATCCCAACAGGTAGCGCTCCGAAACAACATGCCTCCTGCCGAAGAGTTTCTGTCCTGGACATTGGCTTATCTGCGGGCCTTGCATTTATTCCTTGAACTTTTTGGTTTTGGTGGGGAATCCATGCTGCTTTCTTGCACCTTGTCCTTGGGCTGAGGCGCAGGCCCATCCGACACGTTGTTGCTGCCAGGGCGTTGAGGTGGAGGAGGCCTTACTTTGCCCAACCAAGAGTGCTTTGTAAATTGAGCAGCTACGTTCAAATCTTATAAGCCTGGAGCTCGCCTTTTCATCTAGGCCCCCCATTCCCCTGAAGGCCAAATTGGTGGCTTCCAAGAAAAACCAGACAGCCCAGATTCTGCACTAAAAGATGTAGTTTATTGCTGAGAAGGAAGCACATGGAGATCTAGTGGCCAGGAAAAGAGCTTGTTTGCTCACTTCTCCTTCTACTAACCTGTACCTCCTGTGCTAAGCTCACACAGCCTCAGATATGGATGTGATCGTGCACACTCAGTGCATTAAATCACTCATGCACAAGGCAAAGAGGGTCAACAAAGAGGAAAGAGCATTGGAACGGGTTCTCTTGAGTCCTCCCAGTGCACATGCCAGCACTGACCTTTCCTTTCACCTCCACACCTCCTGTTGCCTCCCAATGCTCGGCGTGCTGTAGCAGGTTGTGGGTAGTTTCAGACACATGGATGCGACCAGGCAGGCCTGCAGCAGTGGACAAACAGAAGCTTATGCTTTCAAGGCCTTTCCGGTAATCTTGCTTTGAGGGTGACCTGCAACCTAGGTGCAAGTGTGATCTGAGGATGACATTGGGAAGGCGCTGGAGCACTCCAGACGTGAAGGGCACCTTCATCATCTCAGGACAAACGAGCGTACAACACAGTTCAAAAGGCGATCATGACCCAACCAAATTATGAACACCTACTCTCAAGCTTTTTCCACTCACCAGTGCTTTCCATTCGACTGGCAGTATTCATCGCGTCTCCAAAAATTGAAAACTTTGGAAGCTTGGAGCCAATCAAGCCGGACACAACATCGCCTGCAAGAGAAATTGGCCAAATTATTTTTACCTGCAAGCAAGTGCTTACTTTACCAAAGGGGGCTATCTGAGCATATGCCCAAATATGCTCCTTTTTCGCATTTAAAGTGCGCCCACCCAAAGCCACTTCATCCGATTGGGACAGTTTTTGCTCTAAAGTGTAACTGGCGTGTCAAGCTAACAGAGCATATGCTCATATTTGTGTAAGTCGCCCTGTGTGCTGAGATAGACTGGGCTGAAGCTCACATGGGGCACGTAAACCCTAATTATGGGAAATGGCTGAAATCGCCACATAAAACCAACCACTGGGTGTTTTCACTCCATTTTTCAATAATATTGTTACAAGGACCCCAAATCACTAAAAATCATCCAATTTGGTGCAGTGAGTGGTCAGATATGGAGTTTTGGTGGTGAAAACTAGGGTTCACGCCACGGCCCATTTGGGATGCTTCCCGTTACTGGTAGTTTACAAATTCTAGGTCTATAGAAAGGAACCAAAGGAACCCAAGTTTGAAAACTGCCTGTTAAGGGACGCCTATGCAAAGGAGCATGCAAAAACACCTGATTTTGCCTCAGATAGCCCCCTCTGTTACTTTACAACACAAATACACAACACAAATACATCATCTTGTCAAGCAATATATAAGACAGGGACCTCTCACACCTGTGTGCATGCCCACCCTCACACGCACTGGCCCTTGTGTGTCTGGCATCTTGACCTGCGCATACATAAGGGTGTGTGCCTCACAGCTAAGGTGTGCTGTCATCATGCATTCAGAAAGGGTTCGCTGGATTGCAGAGGGGCTCACCTCGGCCAATGAAGGTAGGTGCTGCTGAAGTACCATTAATTCAGGTAATGTGATCATGTGACAGAGACAAGGAAAGGAGCTTCTGGGTCCATGTAGCACAAAAGCTCGAGTTATGTCAGAAGAGGCTAGCTGAGGCCCAAAATGTGTATGTTGTTAAACAGTTTCTGCGAGAGGCCCCGTGACAGGCACTTGTCAAAATTAATTGAAAATTACAGCCTGTTTTGCAGCCTGTGGGCAGCTTAAAAAACGTGCCTTTAGGGACCTATGCCTTCAAGGGACCTAGACCTAATATGCTGCGGCGTTTACAGACTAGTCTCCCTTTCAGGCACCTATTAACCTAGTAGGTTAAATAATAGTGACTCCTGGTCCTTTCATCAAAATAAACTATTGCAACAGGAATGGTCTGGTAAAATTCAGCGGTAAAAGATATTGGCGCAAAATTGGCCATCCCCTACAACAGTCAGCACAGAGGGTGTCAGAAATGGCAGAAATAGATCAACCTCGACTGTTCTTCTGAATATGCACGATGTTTTAACATCGTGGATACAGACGATACAAGTGGGCTATGGGTTTCGAGTCTGAAAAATGTTCGTAGTATTAGAATGCCACACTTAAGCTGTGGGCGAAACTCAGGTGATCTGAGGCCATAGGGTTAAAATTAGGTTATCCAGCTTTTATTTTCTGTTTTTCAAAATCATGTTCTGTAGAAATTTTTGGCATGGTGACAAGTTGTGGAAGTGTCAAAAGCGACACTGAAAAGGACGGCGAAGCCAGTCCTTCCTGACACAGAGGTGACACTGATATGCAGTGCCTGGGGCAACAACAGGGCCTTCCTACTGCAGAACATGCCATGTTAATGCATGCATGGCTGTGTGCGCCATGCAAGCTGCTCCTGCCATTCATTGCTGACTCACTCCCCCTAGGCAACAACTAGCAATTATCAACCAGCAGAAGACCATACACCAGAGACTCCCTGATACACACTCAGGTCAGGGGTGCAGGTCCTGCTCCAAATTGCATCAGCAAACTTTGTGCAAACTTCAGTGCTCTCACCTCTCAACTCGCGGTGCACATCACGCCATCGCTAAAACATAAATCAAGAATCGCATTGCAATTGGAATTATGCAAATCGGTTGGTGCAGCGGCGGCTGGAATGGTCCGCAGGTGGACTGCCAAGTTCTCGAAAAGGGAATCCCCAGACCCAGGACCCAGCAAGGGTATCCTTAAAAGGACGCTGGTGAAGCTTGTGTCGACTGGAGCTGTTCCAGGGGCCTGAGCTGGCCAGGCTAGGAAAGTCGAAAACAAAACTCATGGAACCTTTGCTCCCTATTTTGCCCGCTACACCCCAGGTCACCAAAACTTGATAGACCCGGTAAAATGGTTTGCTGGTTAAGCTTGCCGAGTTTCAGGGTGGATGGTAGGCTGACTGGCTCGGGCCAAAAACGGTCTGCAAAACCCGTTGCACACAATTCTACAGCACCTCCCACTGCCTCAAACGGCCCCCTGACACCGCAGGGCTGCATAAACTCATGTCAGGAAAAATATCATAAGATTCAGGGCGGGCAGTGCGCTAGATGGGCCAGGGCAGCAGGTGTGAAGTTTACTAGGCGACAGGCAAACCTAGGGGCTCACGCCCCATGGCTGGGGCTTTGCCACATTTTGGAATGGAAAGCGCAAGAATAACAAATCTGCAGTCAAGGACAGTACTAACATACTGGCATTTAGCTCGTCTTTGACAATTGTTGTCAGGACATGCTGCACTGAAGTTCACGCTTGCATGCTGGGTTTTTTAGTGTGCACGTTTTTGTACTCTTGTGTCTTCCAATGCGCACAGCAGGCACACACCTGCTGTGCAGCGTCCAGCATGGCCTTGGCAAACTCCATGACTCGCTTTGCTGATTCTGTGGGATCTTGGTCCTGTACAACGAGACCAAACTCTTTGGTGGACTGCCTTGGGGACATGATGCCACCGGACACGATGTAACAGTCTCCTGCAGTTTCCACCTGAATTCGACGAAAAAATTGAGCAGGGGGTAGAGCCGAGGCCAGAAGAAGGTGATGTTTCAAATGCTCCTAGCATAGGTGTGCCCAAACTGGCAGCTCTGGAACTTGAGTTCCTTAAAGCTTGGGTTTCTCTCACTAGCTTTCTGTAGCACCAGGGCTTAAACACTTCCAGCCTGGGCGAAAATGCAATGCACTCTGCCACAGCGTGGCCCTAACCTTTTCCCACCACACTTCCGCGTTCCACCTGAACTCCAAGGGAGTATTTAAGAAGTGGGGTGAACTGGGGTCAGAAAAAGGAGTTTTTTCAGATGCTCCTAGCATATGCTGTGCCCAGGCTGGCAGCTTCAAATTTTGGGCTTCTCAGAAAGCTTGCAAAACAAGCTTACTGTACAAGCTTCCTGCTGCACAAAAAAAAGCAAATGGCAGCAGAGTTGTGGCGCATAAATTGAGCAGCGGATGCCCATGCATACCTGCCCTGCCAGGCACCCACAACTGGCTTGCAAGTCCACAAAATGCCCTCCTAATACACCATGCAATAACACATAAGACAGTGTCTCTATCCTGGAAGTTTGTTTGTTAAGTTTGATTCGCTGCATGTCTGCCTCCCACCCCCCATGGCCCACACCCATTCACATGTGGCACAGTCTCTAATTCATATGCATATTCACCCCCTCCTTTTAATTCAAACTTCAAATAGAAAAGGTACCACTTGACAGGGCTTGATCAAGACCCCAGGAATCTGATCATATATTCATGACTCTGAAGAAGTGGCCAAAAAAGTATTCTGGAGGGCAGATCCCAATACCAAACCCCTCCCGACCCCCCTTGACCCTCTCTGATAGGACCATACACCTATCGACAACTCTTGATCCCAGGATTCTAAATATAATTCTTGAATGGATTGACATGTGCTGTACGACATCTACACAAACTATCCCTTCCAGCAAGAAGGAACATTTCCAGCGGTGTAAGCCGGTTGAGCCCCCCTGGAAGTAGTGGCCCGGTTGTTCCAGCTTTTGGTACATACATGCTGGCAATGACTTGAATGCACGGTCATTATGGCACTGAGGGAAGCACCATACAAATGCTGTTGTGCTGATACAAAGCCATGAGTACAAGGAATGCATGACACAGTGCACGATTGATCTGCAGGGACGACGTGCAGTCTCATTGCCTGGACACATACAACCCATAGAAAAGCCATCTTCACAGGGCATACAACACCCCTGTCATGAGACTCAATGCTTACAAAATGAGCGCAGAGAGAATCTGGGGTCACCATGGGCGGACATGGTCTGATCTGTCTGTAATGAAATGATCGGAATCAGACACGCCTGGTCTGTCAAATACCTGAAGATGGGAACCTAATTCAAACCCCCCCCCCCCCTTGCCTTAAGTTTTCCAGAGTTCAGGGTTCCAAACAAGTTCAGGGTCCACTTCAAAGGGCCGATCAGGCCTTGCAAATTGTTCGTCAAGGCACACCTTAGCTTGGAAGTGGGTTCTGAGCATAGAACTAGCATGATTTATTTTTGCCAGTTTCCGCTCCAAGCTGAGTAGCTACAATTGGACTTCAAAATGTGTGTATAGCAAAGCATTACCTGGCCAGAAATGCACTTGAGTTCTGGGTAATCACAAAGGCATTGGGAAGTTTTGCTAGCGTCAGTTGGCAAAATTGAAATAAATAAATGTATGCATGCTTCTGTGATCCTGTTCTGGCGTTCAACGGAGGGTTTCATGTGGTTGTGCACATTTTCTTGGGTAGCGACACGGCAACAATGTTTTTTTAGTATTGAGCACAGTGCTCTATGTTGGCCACTTTCTACACACTCAGCTACGTTCCACCACCAATTACTCACAACGTGTAGCAGAGCACCAAGGGCCCAAACCCACCTTGTGCACCCCATGGATGTCAGTAAGTCGGTCAAAGAGCGAGAAGAGCGTGTTCAAAAAGACCATGACCTCCACTGGCTCAACGTTCTGCGTATTCCAGGATAAAAAACAAGGGAGCATTATAAGGTGGTGCTCGTCATGAGCAGGCACTGCTGCTTCAAAAAACCACAGGTTTGAGAG
This sequence comes from Dunaliella primolecta, assembly GCA_914767535.2. NCBI lineage: Eukaryota > Viridiplantae > Chlorophyta > Chlorophyceae > Chlamydomonadales > Dunaliellaceae > Dunaliella > Dunaliella primolecta. The sequence continues at coordinate 11,333,637 of OU611755.1, forward strand.
CAGTCATTCTATCACCAATATAATCCTTTTGCATGCTGATTTAAACAACTGCTGAGGGCAGGGGTTTGAGAGCAGTGATTCTTTCACTGGTAGGATCCAATTGTGCTCAGCTGCATACAAATGGAGAGGGAAGTTTGCTATGGCTCATAGAGTCAAACAGAAAGTATTAGCGCAAAAAATTGAAACCTAGACACCCAGCCTGCCAGCTCTGTCAGAAGTACCAGCAGCCACCAAAACAAAAAAAGATGCTACCTAAGTTCAGGTACAAAAACTCCATAGAGGATGGCGGAAATGATGAGGCAACAAGCTTGCTCACATTGTTTGGCGCACACTTGGTTGTTAGCATGGAACTACACAAAAAAAGTCTATGGACACCGGAAAACCAAGGCGGCCAACACCCAGGAGCGCATCTCTGTATGCTTCATACCTTGCACATTGAGGTAAATCCGACTATGTCCATGAACAGGAGAGTCACTCCTTTGTGAGCGTGCGCCAGCTGAGCGACATGCCTGGGCACAGCCTCGGTGCTCTCCAAAGCCAGGAACTGGGGGGGAAGGAATAGAAGCAGTGCAGGATTGCAGCAGAGTCCCATGGACAATAATTGTTAGTGCCTTCAGTAAATCCATGAACAAGTGTTGCACTGTGTCCTCACGTGGAAAAGAACTACCTGAGGAGACCGGTTTTACACTTTTTGATTCATTGCATGGCAGGCAAACATTAAGCTCATGTTTAAAAATGCACAAAAGCTTCACACACACACACACACACACACACACACACACACACACACACACACACACCACATGAGCATATGGGTGCGTGAACCCAATGAAATATTACATAGCACAACACACAATATATATATTATATTATATAATACCGTACCAGTACTGGGAGCATTGCGATCTAAATAAATAAATGTTGGCAGCCTTCGTAATAGGAAATCCGTTTCTAAATTACTTTTTTAAGGGCCTTGCAAAGTCCCACGTCTACAACCCGCCCTCCATCGAGCCCCAGAGTGAAAACCCACGCCAAGAAGCAGCAGAAGACCCTATTTGACATGGGTTGTACAAAGCGAAGTGCGAGGAGGGTGATGGCCTGCACTCTGGGCACAGAGGGTGCATGAGCGTGACAGGCAAGTGGCTAATGCCATTGCTGCAAGGCCTGCTCCCCCTCCCCTGCAAGCCGCTGAAGGGGAGGCAGAGGCAGGGGCTCAGGCATAAGGGAGAATGCTGCTAAAAGGGCTAAAAGGCTAGGGGCAGGGGCGGGGCAGTGGTAAGGGAGGGCATGTGAGGTGTCCTCTGAGGAAACCACTGATGAGCAGATGGATGAGAGGGATGAGTAGGAGCAGGGAACTAACCAGAGAGAGACACTAAAATGCACAACTTCGTAATTTTGCACTTTTCAGAGGCCTCTCGCAAAGACTTAACACTTGCAAATAAATTAATGGAATTGTTTTGGCACCTCGCAATAAAGTGTGCTCGCAGAACTTTAGTAACAATACGGTAATTATTTTATATAACTATAATTATAATAATAATTGTTATTATCGTACTACGGTAGCTCCCCGACCAATTCGAATGGTCCCCCCAAAACAATTAAATAATATAGTTCAAATGGGTCTCCAGGAATTAATATTTCAATTCGAAGGGGGTTCGATTGCCTCACGGCTAGCATTAATTTCTCAATACGAATACCCAATTCGAATCTCTCTGCAAGGGCTGCTGCTGCTGCTGCTGCTGCTGATGATGATGATGCATCAAGATGCTTGGGAGCTTTGCTGCTGGACTGTTGCTGCTACTGGAGGGGACTGGAGGAGCTCTGTTCAGGAGTGGAGTTACACAAGAGAGGGAGCCACATAGAGAATGTGCACCCACAAGGGAATGTGCACTCAAAGCATAACACAGGACGATCGCGCGCGCACACAAACGCACACACATGCACACACAACAGCTTGTCTGTATCATCAGAGTGTCATCAAATGCGCACACACAGGGGGCTGGAGGGGCTTGGGCTCATTTTTGCTCCCTGGAAAGAGCATACCTCACCATCAGCATCAAACCCTCAGCAATCCACAAGCTGTCACTGTCGTACAGTGAGCCCATACACTGGAGGATGCATGCAACATCAACCCACGCATGCAACATCAACCGAGCTGTCACCTGGAGGACGCCCAACAGGGTTCTTCTGCTTACCTGGCTGCCCCTTCTTGGCTGCCTGGGCCATGGCAAGCTTGTTTTGGGTCGCTAGGAGCTGCTGGGTGGGGGATACAGGCTTCAGCCACTTAGCTAAGGGGTTGGAGCTTGCGCTGGGGGGCCAGGGAGGCCATTTTCAGCAATCGCCCTTTTCAGCCCCGAAATTATTTAATTTCTAATTCGAACGGAGTTCGAACGCTCAGGCAATAATTAATAAAAAAATTCGAATATTGGAGTTCGAACGCTCCACAATTAATTAATTTTCGAACTGGTCGTGGGGCTACGGTATTATTCTCTCCAAATATATATATAAAATATATATGACCGCGTTTCCACTAGGCCCTGTCCGGGAAATTTAAAAACAATTTCCCGGTCCGTGATTCAATTCTCCGGTCCACCGGGAAAAGAATTTCCCAGTCAGTTGTTTCCAGTGAACGTCTGAACCGGGAAATTCCCTTGCCACTTGAAAGCCCTTAGACATGCTTACAATGGTGATTGAAGTTATTTTAAAGTTTTCCAAAGCATTTGGGGTCTTCTGGAGGCATTTGAATTTCCCGGTCCGCCTGAATTTATATGCAAGGGGGGGGGGGGCCGCATAAAAATTCCTCGGTCCGGGAAATTCATCTACCTGGAAATTCATTTTCCCGGTCTGCCGAGGAATTTCCCGGACCGGCCAGTGGAAACAACTTTTTATTTCCCGGTCCGCCAAATCAATTTTCCGGTCCCAGTGGAAACGCGGTCTATATATATAGTTATATATATAGGTTATATATATAGGGAGTGAGAGAGAGAGAGAGAGAGAGAGAGAGAGAGAGAGAGAGAGAGAGAGAGAGAGAGAGAGAGAGAGAGAGAGAGAGAGAGAGAGAGAGAGAGAGAGAGAGAGAGAGAGAGAGAGAGAGAGAGAGGGCAACCCACCTGGATGGCATGCTGGGGCATGATGCTCGAGAGCAGCTCTAACTGGCTCTCTGCCAAGGCGGACAGTGTGGCCTGTACTTGCCTGTAAAAGAGCGAGCATATGTGTACCTCCCTGTTTACTTATGAAAGGCAGAGCATGAACATGGGGAAGGCACTTGCATGCATGGATGGCTACACATGCATGCAACATAGTGAAACTATTCACACACACACACACACACACACACACACACACACACACACACACACACACACACACACACACACACACACACACATGAACGCGCAAGCACGCAAACAGGCACACATAGACAGCAAGTATTTGCAGTAACATTTAAGATTTCTGCATTCGTACTGCTTTGGGCTTAAATGGACGGATGCATAAGCAGCAACGAAGCTCCATTCTACTCACAGGTGCTGCGTGCTGTTGGAGATGAGCACAATTTGGGGGCTCCTGCAAGGCATCAGGCAAAGTTGACTATTATTTAAAAAAAAAATAATCAATTTTGGGGCTCACAAGGGCTTGAGCTGAAAATGGCCTCCCAGCTCAAGCTCCAACCCTTTAGCTAGATGGCTGAAGAAAATTTCAACGATTTTCTAGTGGGGACCATTTGAACTGGTCGAGGACATATGGTATTGCTGATAAAACACTAAGTACGCGGGACTCCCATTTTGTGTCAGCATTGGCCGTCAAGTCTCTCCTCACCTTTCGCGCTCTTCAGGTTTCAGCAGGGTCACAAAAATGTCGAAGCTCTGCAACACAAGCTCTTGCTGCGTATCATCCAGTGTCTCTGGAGTTGCCCAAGTGGGCGCGCACTGGTGATTGACCTCAGGAGCTGGGGGTTGCTGGCTGAACCCTGCAGTTGTGCAGAAAAGAAGAACGGAGTCTCCTTTGCTGGCCTCTGAGAATTGAGCAGGTGCTTTGTCCGCCTTAGAAGTGCTGCAACACATGCACACTTCCATTAAGCAAAAGGTTGCCCCTGACCTCAACTTGTGCTTCAAGAATTGCTCTGCGCTCCCAGATGTTGCCCCTGTGCATGTCTTATTTGATTGCAGCAATTGATTGGCTGAACTCAATAAACAAACATGCGAGCATTAAGGATTAAAAAAAGGGGGAAAGCATGTAGGCCAGCAGGACTTGTCAATGCTGGTGCTTAGCAGGCCCTCAATTTGGTCATGCAACTGGGCGTGTTATATAGCCTGTAAATGATCTAGAATTATGGCAACTCGGCTTCAGACTTGGCTTGCTGAATACTCGCCTAGGGCATCTTGTGAGCTGTGACCCCCTCCAGGTAATGAGTTGTCTCGTCCCTCCAAGCGGAATTGCTGTGAACTACTCGCATCAACAGACTCCGCCTGCAAAAAAAATGGTTTTTAAGCGTGGAGATCACCGCAACATTGCTGCATGCATGCTTTCATGGATGGCTTGATACATACATTGATTTCCTTGTGCATGGTGACTTCTTTATGAGTTCCGACACTCCACTGTGCCTACCAGCGCTCACCCCTCAACGCAGAAGTAGGAAGCAGAGCTTTGGAACGTGCGCAGTGAGGCTCAAGCGATGCATCAGCACCAGCCACACAGACATTTCCAGCAAGATTCCATGCTTAGGATCGACCAGGAAGACGGCAGGAGCAGCAGCAGCAGCAGGAGCAGCAGCAGCAGCAGAAGCAGCAGCAGCGCTAGCATTAAAAGCGGTGAGATTAGCAGAAGCAGCAGGCAACCATTGCAGCCTCCAGATGTCATAACCAATCCCAGGATGGTGCTGACAGAAACCAGTGTTGATCAGTGTTGAAATCAGTGCTGACCTGGAACACATGGAAGCCCATGTGTAGGGTTGGCCAATCCATGTAAATACACCACATAATTTGCATTCTCCCTGCCAATGAGCTGGTACAAGCACAAATATAAGGAATCGGCCGACCCTATGGGCCATGCGTCTTACAAGCACCAAGCACACCCTGAATGCTACACACTTGCGTTGTCCCCTGCATGCAAGACAAAGTTCCATCTTCAAGTCCCTTGTGCATAAACTATAGTAGGCTGTGCCTTGTGCACAAACCATAGTAGGCAGTACCTGGCGTGAGAGAGACTTCAGGAAGGCAACCGTCCGGGTAATCTCGACGTCACCGCTTCCAAGCATGAGCTGCTCGATTTCCTTTTCAGTCCTGCGCCCACAAAAGTAAAGTCACAATAGATACGAGTACGCTAGCCTGTGCACTCTCGCTCTTTTTTCCACGTGAGGGATACGCACATCACGATATCACACACTTCTTGCAGTGAACATAAAACAGGTGGGCATCTACTGTCCATTGTGGACAAGTTGTAACCTGGGCACATACATCAGTGCCTCATCGCTTAAATTTCATGCGCCTCATTGGCAGGATACAGCCTAAGGTTATCCCATGCATCTCATACCTACCTGCATTCTAGGGTCATTCAAGATAAACTGTGTGTATGTATATGTGTGTGTGTGCTTGTGTGTGTATGTGTATGTGTGTGTTCAAAACATAAAAGTGAAATAGCATGTCTACACTTTCTCCCTGTAGCAGTTCTTCCTGTAGCCCAAATTGCTAGCCCTACTCAGCATTTGCAATAAACGTAACGTTTACATGCACAGCACACAGGATTGGGCACATGCATGCGCGAGAACAACTTGCGCTTGCACGCCCTAGGCACTTGCATCCAGCTCTCTCCTCAAGCATGAATCAGAGCACTGGCATAAGGAGTGAGCTCTGAGAACCCCTGCTAGCACTTGCAAGCAAGAATCTCAGCACATGCTTGAGGAGAGCGCTTTCGCTGGCACTCGCAAACATAGACCCACAGCACCTGCTTGAGGAGAGAGCTCCTGTTAGCACTCACAAGCACAAATTTCAGCACTTGCTTAAGGAGATAGCTCCTGTTAGCACTTGACAGCACGATTCTCAGCACTTGCTTGAGGAGAGAGCTCCTGTTAACATTTGCGAACACAAATCCCAGCACTTGCTTAAAGAGAGAGCTCTTGTTAACACTTGCAAGCATGATTCTCAGCACTTGCCTGAGGAGTGAGCTCCTGCTGGCACGGCGATGGCTGGAACCGCGACGGCTGGAGCAAGACTTGCTTCTGGGTGTTGTCAGAGAAGGCACCTCCACTGTCACGCCAGCGATTTCTGACACCCTTCCAAAGCTCTCCAGGCTACCGCACAAGTGAGCTGGGCAGGTCTCCGTGACAGAAGGTGCTGAGATGCCACCAACGCCCATGCCAGTTGGTACTGATGATGACACATCGGGGAGCGTTTGGGCAGCCACCTCAATGTGCAAGCCTCCAAGATCCCTGTGGTTTTGGTGTGGTGTGTGTGGCTCTGATGTGTTTGTGGTGCGTACACTAGTGGGCATCCTATGGTTGTGGTGCGTACGGCTGTGGGCACCCTGTGGTTGTGGTGTGGCATGTTTGTTTTTGGCAGGCCTGCAAGACCCTTGTGTGCCAAAGTCAGAACAGTCCGTGAGAGTCTGGAGGGAAGCAGGGCATGCGCGCTAGCTGTATCCCTCAGAGGCTGAAGGAGAAGGCTGGAAGAAGGCTGGGGACACACATGCTTGACGACACGAACACACATGCTTGCATGGTAGCACAGCTGCTTGACCCACCTAGGCCGGGCCAGCTCATGAGGGTTCCTGCTGTCACTGGACAACATGAAAAGGTCTGCGTCTTTTCCATGCGGAAAGCTGGCTTCAGGCCCAGTTTGCAGTGAGCGCCAACGGACGCCTGCATCAGCATGAGTGCATGAGAGCCAGGAAGTGCTCATTGCAATGGGCCCCAACGGACGCCTGCATCAGCACGAGTGCATGAGAGCCAGGAAGTGCTCATTGCAATGGGCCCCAACGGACGCCTGCATCAGCACGAGTGCATGCGTGCCAGGCATTGCTCCTTGCAAATGAGCCCCAACGAACGCCTACATCAGCATGGGTGCGTGCGTGCCAGGAAGTGCTCATTGCAATGGGCCCCAACTGACGCCTGCATCAGCACGAGTGCAAGCGTGCCAGGCATTGCTCATTGCAAATGAGCCCCAACGGACGCCTACACCAGCATGAGTGCACACGTGCCAGGCATTGCTCATTGCAAATGAGCCCCAATGGACGCCTACACCAGCATGAGTGCACACGTGCCAGGCATCACTCATTGCAAATGAACTCAAATAGACGCCTATACAAGCATGGCTGCCCATGTAGGCAGGTACAGCTATGTAACCCTATCCTATCCTACCCTACACCAGCATAAGTGCACATGCGCCAGAAATCGCTCATTGCAATGAGCCCCAACGGACGCCTGCATCAGCATGGGTGCATGCGTGCCAGGCATTGCTCATTGCAAATGAGCCCCAACGGATGCCTACATCAGCATGGGTGCATGCGTGCCAGGCATTGGTCAATGCAGTGAGCGCCTACAGCCTCTCAGGGCTAAGGACGTGTGTTTGAGGTTTTGCCACTGTGAAAAAAACAGCCCCTGTTCCCTGGAAGCCAACGGCTGGCCAGACCCTGTGCTGGTGTTATCCTGTAGTATGCTGCATGCCTGCTAATCAACAAAGGCTGGTTGATGCGCTACATGGTGTTACCAGAAACCACCTGGTACGCAGATGGAAAAGCAAACACATAACATGTGTAATTTTTACATGTATCAACCTTACATATCTCGGTGCCAGCCACCATAGCTCGACAAAAGCCCACTTTTCATTCAAGCAAATGAAGTGTGTGACGAGAGGATGAAGCTGAAGCGGGGTCTGCCTTCACCATACCCAAGCATGTTCGTGCTGTGCATTGGTCAACATGCACATTGGCACCATCAAGCTGACACAAGACATTAATCTTGTGTGTAGAGACAAGGCATTATTCTTGGTGGTCGCGCGCGCACACACACACACACACACACACACACACACACACACACACACACACACACACACACACATGGAGGCCTGCCTACCTCTGCAGCTGTGTGCTCGTCGAAGGCTGCCTTCCAGGCTGCCCAAGGATTCATTGGCCTCTGGACTTTTCAGGCCCGAGCACTGCCTCAAAATGCTCTTTGCCTCGCATGCACTCAACGAGGATTTGGAGGGCACAGCCTCATCAAAAGCAGACTTGGAGGTCACCACCTCATCAAAAGCAGACTTGGAGGTCACCACCTCATCCACTCCAGCCAATCCTGCTGCTGCTGCTGCTGCCCCCGCTGTTGCTGCAACTGGTGAGGTCACAAGGGCCCCTGCGGCAGTCATGCCCACAGATTGCAGCATGCTCATATGAGCCACAGATGATGACAGTCATGCCCACCGATCGCAGCATGGACGCGTTCATTTCCTTGAAGCATTTGGCCTGCTCGACCAAACACATGTCTGGCCAACCACGCGTTCAGGCAGACTTCTGACAAACGCTACATCAGGCAACGATACAAAGCTCATCCTTAACATTGGGAGCAACGCATCAAAGGCTTCAAAAAGAGGGCACAAAGATGAAGATGAATGAATTAATCTAAGGATGCCTGGTGCAAAGCTGCTGCTACTGCTGCAACAACCCTTCTTGGTCTGCTGGATGGAATCAACCACCAATGAGGGGTTGGCAAACTTTGCTACAGGCAATCAATTTGCAAAATGTGGAATTCCGCATCACCTGATGCTGAGTCGAGCAATCAGGCATTCGAGGATACACCATTCTTGTGTAACAAACAGACAATCAGGAATTATACCATTCTTGCAGAGGGGCTTCTCTTCAGGTTTTGAAAATATGTGTATTTTAGTTGGTGAGACACAGAACCTCAGCCGTTTCCCTTAGGACACAGCATAAAGGGCAAGCCAAAAAGGTCAAATATTTGACCTCCTTCTTTACCTTTTTCCGAATATGCAGGATGTTAGCATAGTATATGGATATTATAACAACATAATTATGGTAGGGGTTTCCACATGAAAATCCAGGATATGGGGTCCGCATCATCCGGTGCCGGGTTGAGCAACCAGACATCCGGAAAATACGCCATTTTTGTGCGCGGTGCAACATTTTCAAAAGCAGGGCTTGAAAGCGTAGTTACCCCATTCCCCTTTGCCACAAGTGCCTGCATTTCGTGCATTTTAAATGCGACCTTAGAAGGCCATCATCGCAACATAATGGCAGCTATGCAAGCAGGCAAGGTACGAGAAAGACAAGCAATGACACCAGAGGAGCAAAATTGGCGTCACCTGATGGGATGCTGTCCTGTGCTGAGCTGGATAGAAGCCCACGTGGTAGATGCATAGTAATTGAGCCCTTCCACGACCTGAAGGGGAGCAAATTTTGACTTGGCTTAAATTCGCTGCACAAACACACAGGCACAGGGCTGACATAACTGGGGCGTATGGAAGCCAGATCAGATCCATTGAAACTGATCTACTGGCATAACCAGGCGGTGTCGGAGGAAATCGGGTGAAACAAAGGAGCCTGCTGGAGTGCTTAGATCAGCAGCTGCTCCTTCGTTTATGGACCTCAAATTTAAGCTTCCAAATAAATGTACTTCT